>CAUYQG010300334.1:0-31958 GCA_963574415.1 Tarsius wallacei | reverse complement strand
TTTTTGAGTTATTGATGAGAGCCATCCTGACTGGAGTTAGGTGAGAATTTTCATGTTCTGCTAGAGGATTGTATGAGCTAACAGACATGTTTATCACAGCATTATATCTGGTAAGAGAAACTTGGAAGCAAAGTGGACATTCATCTCTGAAAAATGGATGTGAAATGTGATAGATTCTGAACAAGACAGCCATAACATTACTCTAAATTGACTAAACTTTAAGCCATTTTCTTCCTGACTTCCTGCCTTACCTCCCATTTGTTAGATTATTTACTTCAGAAAACTTGTGATTGTAAATTGTCTTTCTGCTTATTTAAGATATGTCTTCTTTCAGACTCTTGCCAGTTTTACAACACGGAAATAGTTTTCTCAAGGAATTGTGAATGATTCCACTAAAATGGAATTATCAAGGAATATATTGGCTCTATCTCCCAACGAATGTGGAAGGATAGTTGCCTAACTCAGATAAGAGGCATTTAGCAGCTTGAGATGGCCTAATCACACTGATCAACCTTTGTCTTTTGTGAGATTTTCCAATACATATCAAGTAGCATACCCAGGGCTTAAAAACTCTTTCACCTTTTATTCCAGGGGAATTGTGTTTCTCTCTCTTTCTTATTGCAATAGTCTTGAATAAAGTGTGTTTCTTTTCAACTTTTTAAATACCATGGGCTGCAACTTTTCTTTGGCAAAGCACACTAGCTTATTATGCAGAACTTAAGATCAATAGACAATAAGTACCTCTAAGATGTCTATGACTTCAAAGCACAAGCTTACTTAAAAAGGAGATTGAATAAAATATACAGCTCATCATTTGCATAGTATTGTTCATGTTAAACATCATTAATAACTATTTTGTAAGGTGTTATTGACCACAGCAACATATATATTATACACATACATAATCTTTCTAGCTGTTTCTCCTTCACCTGTCCAAACTCTGAACATTGGAGTGGTCCACTCTTACTCCTTGGACTTCTTATCTTCTATAAATACACATACTCCTTGGTAATTTTCTTCAGTCATGTGCCTTTAAACACAATCTGAGTGCTGACAGTTCATAAATATACAGCTCTCGTCCATACCTCTACCCTCAAATTCTGTTTCCTAGGTATTTCCCCTTTGGTGTCTAAGGAATATCGCAAACACGTTAAAAAGAAAGTTGCTAGCATCTCACTACCCACAAATATAAAAATAAAGTTCACTTATTCCAAGTCTTCTAATTCTCACTAATTTGTACCTGCTTGCTTCTAGTTGTTGCAAACACTCTTAACGTTTTACTGGATCCTTTTTTTCTTTGAAAACTTTATCCAACTGAATAACCAATAATATTGTTTATCTAAAGTATACGTGGAGATTTTGACATCTCTTATCATTTTTCATATCACCAAAAACAGCCACTCTCATCCCTGGCCCTAATTACTGTTAAGAATTTCCTAATTGGTCTTCTGCTTTCATTCTTGCCCTTATGAAAATTATTCTCAACAACCAGAGGGTTTTCTTCTTCTTTTTAAAATATTATTATTATTATTGTTTAGAGATTGGGTCTCACTCTGTCACCCAGGCTGCAGTGTAGTGATGGGATCATAGCTCACTGTAACCTGGAACTCCTGGGCTTAAACAATCCTCTCACCTCAGACTCTCAAGTAGGAAGGATGATAGGCACACTACACCCACACCCAGGTATTTTTCTTTATTATTATTATTATTATTATTATTATTATTATTATTTTATAGAGGCCGTGTCTCACTATGCTGCCCTGACTGAACTTCTGAACTCCAGCGATTCTCCCACCTAGACCTTCCAAAATGTTGGGATTACAGATCTGAGCTACCATGTCCAGATTAGAGAATGTCCTTAAAACATAAAGTAGGCTGGATATGGTGGCTCAATTGGCCTGCCAATCTCAACACATTGGAATGCCAAAGTGGGAGGATCACTTGAAGTCAGGAGTTTGAGACTAACCCAGACAACATAGTAAGACTTTATCTACACACACACATACACACACACACACTCACACAGAAATAGCCTGGCATGGTGTTTATGTCCCAGCTACTCAGAGGGCTGAGGCAGAAGGATTACCTGAGTCCAGGAAGTGGAGAGTGCAGTGAGCTGTGATTGTGCCATGAACCTGGGCTACAGAGTAAGACCACAACTTAAAAAAAATAATAATTAAGTAAATAAAAATAAAAAAATAAAATATATTATTTATTTTCTGAAAAGCAAAAACCCTAATGATTTCAAAGTAAAAGTGATATTTAATACATTTAATTAAATAGTTCATGTGGTCTGAAAATTCTAACTTTTAAGCATTACCTGCTAATTAACTTTGTCAGTTCCAGTACAAAATAGAAATATGGGGGACCTCATTTCAAAATCAGGACGAATATGTGATTAAAACACTTATATGTGAAAATTTATTTTCCATCCTCAATCAGTCTTGTTTTTAATGCCATGTTTTCAACCTGTTAATGTCATTCTAAGTAAATAATAATTACATATTTTACTTATTGCACACATTTTACTGTCCACCTTTAAATTATTCAGTGCTACATCTGAAGCAAAAATAAAAGCACCAAATCATGTGCAGAAACACTGAAATAACACAATTGGTAATTTTTTCTTTCTTTTCTTTTTTTTTTTCGTCTTTTAATTTTTATTTTGAAATTGTGGGGTACAACTCAGAGTTAGGTATACAAATGTTCACTGTGCAAATACCCTTATTGATGAGGTGTGCCCCCCCCTTCCCCAGGTGGATATTGACTACTGTCAATTCCAGCTATCTACCCCCTACTCTCCTCCCCGCAGCTTCCCACTACTTTCAATTCCTTTCCTACAGTAATACAGTAGTTGTTCAAGGTCCACTTATGAGTGAGAACATGTGATACTCAGCTGTTTCTGTGAGAGATCACTCAGTATAAGAAGCTCTAATTGCCATCATCAATAACTCAAAAAATAACAGATGCTGGAGAGGATATGGCGAAAAGGGAACACTTCTACACTCTTGGTGGGAGTGTAAACTAGTACAGTCTCTGTGGAAATCAATGTGGTGATTCCTAAAACTCCTATAAATTGACCTTGCATATGATCCCGCAATCCCCCTACTGGGAATATACCCAGAAAAACGCAGGTCATTCTATGAAAAAGATACCTGCACATGTATGTTTATCGCAGCATTGTTCACAACTAGCAAGAACATGGAAACAAGCGTGCTGCCCGTCAAAAGAGGACTGAATAAAACAATGTGGTACATATATACAATGGAATATTATACAGTCATAAAGAAGAACAAAATCATGAATTTCACAATTGGTATTTTAATAGTTTATATATACATATGTATTTTTAACATAAAAGATTGAAGATTTTATTAACTGGCTTTTAAATTTACATGAATAATTTAGGGCTCAAAGACAGCAAAGCCAATCTTCAAAAAATTGAATAAAGAGAAATCACACCTTAATAGATATTAAAATATAGAATGAATTATATTATAAATATAGATTTAGAGCAATAAAAAAACTATTGAAACAGTGTTTCAACTGACAGTAGAAACACTAAAAACAACTAATTTAACTGTTTATTTTGTCTTGATATGTTCCTGTTCTACCACACTCTCTACCTTCAGATTATCAATGAATCATCACCGATAGACAAAAGAGCTATTGATAATCTGTTTTTCACTTCTTCCTATGTCATTCTTTTTCAGTAAGTAGTGGACTAATATAGGGAAATAAGATAGTAATGTGTTAGTTTGGGTTCTCTAGAGAAATAAAATTAACCGAGGAGAATATATATATATGTCTGGGCTAGGGAGGGAAAGAGAGAAGAGAGTATAATATTGACCCATATGATTTGTGGAGGCTGAGAATTCTCAAGATCTGCATTTAAACAAGTTAGAGAATAAAAAAGAGCTGGTGGTATAGTCCCGGTTCAAGTCTGAGTCAAAAGATAAGAGAAGTCCAGTGTTTCTGTAAAAAAGACCTTTAGGCAAAAAAAGTGAATTACCTTCTACTGGGCCTTTAGGTTCTCCTGAGGCCTTCAATGGATTGGATGAGGTCCTCTCACACTGGAGTGGGAAATCTGCCATACTCAGTCTACCAATTCAAATATTAATCTCATCCAAACACATCCTCACAGACACACCCAAAGTGAGGGTTAACCAAATATCTGGGCACCCTGCAGTCTAGATAAGTGAACACATAAAACGATCATCAGAAGCAAGAAATATAAGATAGAATTGTGCTGCTACTTTTATTTCTTAGAACACTCTTGTCTTTTTTCTGCATTTGAAATAAGCTCTGGTTTGAGCTGAAGTATAGCTTCTCAGCTGTCAGCACCCCAAATGCTCAGGCATAGACGTTTCAGTCCTACCTTATATTTGTTTCTAGTTTTGCTGAATTCTCACTTCTCATTAACTTCCCTGAAATTCATGTAGCACTGCGAATGCCATATGTGAATGTAGTGCAAAGAACGTATGCATTATGTATATCTACTCTGCCTACAGGCATATTCTTTATCCTATTTCCTCATCAGACTTCATATGTATACATACACACACACACACACACACACACACACACACACACAAACACACACACACACACACACACACACACACACACACAGACCCAATAATAACAATGTTAAGGATTTTAAGATGGCAGCATCATAGCACTAAAGTAAATATGGGACCTTTCTGAGTACAGGGTCCTGTGTGACTAGACAGATTGCATGCCCTTGGGAACTTGTTTCTACTTAACAGACTCCATTCTCTGTTCTGCACCTTATACACTCTGATCCAATCTTTGGATTTCTCACTATTCCTTGTATATGGCACACTTATCTTTGCTGAGAGCCTGCAAACCAGTCTTTACCATACTGTCACCTTCTCAGCAAGACCTTTCCTGTCTTTCCTTCTTAAAACTGCATTGCTCTCATCTCTAGAACTTTCCATTTAATAATTATCTTTATTTTTCTGTCATAAAGATCGTTTATTTCCATCTAGCACATTTCTGTGGTTTGAATGTCTGTCGCCTCAAAAACTCATGCTGAAATTTAATTCCCAATGTAACAGTATTGAGAGTTGGGACCTTTGAAAGGTGATTAGACCACAAGAGCTGCATCCTCATGAATGAGGCTGGTGCCATTATAAAAGAGAAAATTAACCCCACTTTCCTTCTCTTCCCCTTCCTCCCAGATCCTCTTCCCTTCCACTCTTCAGCCATGTGATGACACAGTAGGAAGGTCTTCATCAGATGTAGACCCCTTAATTGTGGACTTCTCAGCCTCCAGAAGAGTGAGTCAATAAATTTATATTTATTAAAAGGTATCCAGTTTATGGTATTATCATATGCAGCTCAGAATAAAGAATGGCACATACTATGCATTTGACCTTGTTATATTGTACTCACTAGAAAATAAGCTCCATAAGGTGAAGGTGTTTGTTTGTTTTTAATTAAATTGCCTATATTAATAGGTATCCGACAAATATTTAGCCTGGAGTGGTACATACTCTAGGGGTGGCCTTACCTTTGGGAATTTGCATACTATGGAGAAGGTAATGAATTTTTTACCTAAAGTGGATGCAAGGTAATTATAGCTATGTTTCAAGTCCTAGGGTGCCTTGGCTGACGTCTATAATGTACAATCATAAGTTCTGGACAATAAAGTGACGTGTGAACATCACTCTAGCATTTCTTTCACACCCTGTGTAATCTCAGTTACATCATTTAAATTCCCCTCACTTTAATACCCTTACTTATAAGACTGGTTCATTTGATCAGGTTAATAGTAAAATCCTATGTAAGGTTCAATTTAATTTTTATGATACTTCCTTAACAGGACATTTTGCTTTCATCTCATCAATCGGATACTGGGAGCACATGCCAACTATACTTCTTTAAAACATTTCAGAAAACAGTTACCTAACAATCTTTGACGTATTGAGTTCCCTTCAGACTATGAGAAAATTAGCAAAAAATACTTTTTATTATATATATTTTTTCAATATGTGGTTACTTCAAGTTGTTACTAGAAGAGGAGTAAATCGAATCTGGCTTTAAATATCCATAAGAGTGCACAAAGTCAATATCTAAAAAGGAACCTATTAAAAATACATATAAAGGAAAATTGCAGTCAAGCAGCTACACCATCTGGGTCGTATGAAAATGAGAAGTAGCGATGAGTGTCTGCATGCTGATGGTGCTGCAGACCTAATCAACTCACTGTCTCTCCAAGCAGTCATGTGTACAGTTTAATGAAGAGAGGTGACAGAAGAAAACTTCCCGCTGACTTGCTGTGGATAAGCTATTTTGCTTCATCATTGCCTCAGCTTTGCTTACAGGATAGTAGATTCATTCTAGCATGTGCTTTCCTACTAATCATTTTGACTAAATGAACCAAATCTCATAGCAAAAGGTGCCAACAACATCTGGTAGCTGTGAGTCAGAATCAGTGTGTATAAATGCATCCATGCTGCCCTTTACTCAGTGACGATCATAGATCAGCATGCTACCGCTGACCCAACACTATCTGACCCATGCCACCACTTTATCAGGCAGAAAGCAGATTTCTCAGGACTTCCAATGCTACTTTCTTTTGTGCTATTTTCAGGTCAGTTTCTAAAGTCAATGAAACCATTTTTCTTGTGTTCCTTTTCATTAGGCTTCCTTCATAGCCCTAACTACTAGTTCTCTCAAACTTGGCCTAAGAATTTTATTTTTGTCAGTCATCTCTCACACATAAGTCACATTAAAATAAAAGCCATGGTCATTTTTCCTTATTTGTAAGACATATGTTCCAAGATCTCCAGTGGATGCCTGAAACCACAGATAGTACTGACCCTACATATAACACATTTTCTTTCGATCTGATCACTAAAATGGCCACTAAGTGAGTAATGGACATCGTGGATATGCTGGACCAAGAGATGGTTCACATTCCAGGTAGGTGGGGCCAGATGGCAAGAGATTTCACCATGCTGCTTAGAAAGTCGCACAATTGAAAATTTAATTTTGAAAATTTTCCTTAATATTTTCCAACCACTATTGACTGCAGGTAACTGAAACAGCAGAAAACAAATTGCAGAAAATGTGGGTCTGCTATAAATTCATTTTCATAAACACATGTTTAAAATGTTTGGCATTTAATATATTTAACATATTTAAATATGTATTTAGTGGAATTTTTCCTGCAAAATTCTGCACTCATTTGAAAATTAGTGGAACATTTTACCATCCTTAAAGTTCAAAATCAAGTAAATATTTAAAAGACTCAGGCATATAGAAATCGGAAACTGAGCTCTTGGTGGAACTTATCTCTTTATAGCTTTAGAGACGAAAATTCGATATTTTGGTCAAGAGAATGGTTTCCATACAAATGTACAACTTTCAGTACTTTAAAGGGCAGTCATTCATTGGAAATGGATCCACATTATTTTAATAAATATTCTGCTACTCTAAGCTAGTCTTGAATGCAAAAGGACTTCATTCGCTTGGTGTTTAACACAATCCAATTCTAACAAATTTCCCTTATGGCAGCTGCAGCTATTCACTCAGATAGAACTCTCCATTACTGTCAGATTCTATGACTCTCATTCCTGAATATACCAAGGTACCTTTGTGTATATTACAAAAATAATCATGAATTCCAAAACCTAACACCTACTTCCAGGTTGCATTGCCTCAGTGTCAGTAAAGAGTTTTGGTAAATTAAGCCCAAGTAAGCCTCCTCTAGCTCACTGAACTTCTGTGCAATGCATATATTGAACAAGTGTAGGTAGGAGGTATTCTGGCTCAAATTCATACCATCTTGGAGGATTTGAGGTAAGAGAAAAATTAGAAGCTTACAAGGAATATCTAAAATGTTGAAATTATATAATTCTTTACATATATATTCATAAAGATATTTAAATCCACAAAGAAAAAATAACTTTAAATACAATTTTTTCTCCCACCATGGCCAATGAGTCATCATAATAATATGCAAGTTTTGTAATGGAATGAAACTAAAAAATTATGTAGACAATATTTATGTGACATTAGTAATCAAACATTTGTTTATGTTATTCTTCAGTAGATAAAATTACTGCTTTCTTTTTAGGAAAATTTTCATACTATAATTTTTAGTGTACTGAAAATTTCATCTAAAAATGACTCCCTATAATTTACTTATTTCAATCATATCTACACTTTTCATGGCTTGAGAAGCAGATTTCTCAGGAATGAAACTTGTAAATCATTCAGAGTAGTGGGGAAGGGATACCGGAAATTGATCTATTATTGAGAGTTGAAGAACTCTCTTGTCTTTGCTTCATAAAAATCTGAACCCATCATTAAATTTGTTCTTATTTCATAATGTTATATTCATAAGTTTAAGTAATTCTCATATTGTTGTGGTATGAATGTATGTGTCCCTTCAAAACTTGTATGTTAGAACTTGAACCCTAAGGTGATGGCACTAAGACCTGGGGCTTTTGGATAGTGAATAGGCCAGAAGGGCTCCACCCTAATGGGTGGAATTAGTGTCCTTATAAAAGGACTTAAGGGAGCCAAATAAACATTTCTCTTAATTTAATAAAGCAAACTTTTTGGTAGTCTCTGAAAAAACTTTTTGTTACATGTATTTTGAGATACAATGATTTGTTAAATATTTCTTTTTAAGTTGTCTTAATTGATATCAGGTCTATTTAAGAAGTAAGAAAATATAAGAAAAGATTAACAGATTCAGTACAGCCTTTCCTGCCCTACCCCAAATTCTTAGTGATTTAGTTGCAAAAATTCCTGTTTGTGAAGTTGAATCATCAGTGGGCCTATTCAGAATTCTCTGTCAGCTAAAGAAAATGTTTATTAAAAGAAGAATAGGACACCATTTCAAATTTCCTAAATCAAGTTTTATAATAGGTCTGTGTTATTTAAATATTTTTTTCCTAAAATCTATTATAAATTAGTAAGATAGTAATTACTGTTTCTTCCTGTCAATGTGCTCTTGGAATCAGTCAAAGTCATCTAAGGCCTATCACCATATGCCTTCTTCCTCACTTCATCCCCATATGTTACCAAATTATGCTGAAATTTATGTGCATTGCCTAAAATATGTTTTTGTAATTTATGACATGTATAAATATTTATAGACAATACATACCATTACCTGAGTATTTTCTATTTGTGTCACTCTGAATGTGTCAGGTATATGCAAAGCAATGCAAATTGGAAGAAATTCACAAAGGTTTGCATTATTGCAGTTTAATACTCTAGTATTAGTCAATATATGCATTTATTTATCAATGTATTTATTCAAACAGCTAGCATTCAGCATTGATTATGCCCCAGATACTGGTATGATTCCTCAGAAAAAAGATTCTTCCTGCTTTCAAAAAATGAACAGTCTCATGAATATGTGTTCATTTCTACCACTATAACAAAGATAACTTAGAATGGGCAATTTATAAACAACAGAAACTTCTTTCTCATAGTTCTGTAGACTAAGAAGCCCAAGATCAAGTATCTTGTAGATTCTGTGTCTGATGAGGATTTTCTACTTTAAAGATGGTGCCTTGTGGTTCTGTCCTTACATGGCAGAAGGCAAAAGGGACTAATTGGCTCCCTTAAGCCCTTTTATAAGGACACCAATTCCACCCATTAGGGTGGACCCCTTCTGGCCTATTCACTATCCAAAAGCCCCAACTCTTAGTGCCATCACCTTAGGGTTCAAGTTCCAACATACAAGTTTTGAAGGGACACATACATTCATACCACAACAATATGAGAATTACTTAAACTTATGAATATAAAATTATGAAATAAGAACAAATATAATGATGGGTTCAGATTTTTGTGAAGCAAAGACAAATTTCTACCTAACCCTAAATTCATAAAGTAAAAACTTTTCTACAGTAAAAAACATTCTTAGCTGAACCTATTTTTCCTCTATTCCTTTTTTTTTCTTTTTCCTTTTTTAAACTAAAATAAAATTTTTCTAACTCCATAATCATTTTTGAAGTCATTGCATATTGCATAGTTTGTACACAGACTTCAAGATTGAACTAAAGTGCATCAGATTGGGTTAATCTGTCTTTTGACCAATAAAGGCTCAAAATAGTTCAAATGGGAAGAAAATTTTGTATTTAAGTTGTGGATACTGTGTGAACCACAAAAGATACTATTCATATGAGCATTTCTTTGCAAATGTGCACTCAGAGAAAATCTCCATGGAATATTTTTGTTTTAATTGGATTCAGTTAAATCAAATAACTAACTATATTATTTATAATATTTTTTACAAAATTTAGAATTAACAGATAATTTAGAATCTCTCTACTATGTGGTAATGCAAGATTAAGAAATTTCATCAGAATTGACTAATTTTGTCCAAAGACTAATGGCTATTTAATATTATAAGTAAGACTAAAACTCATCTCCTACTTCCCAGTACTGTGTTTTGGAAAGTAGTTCTCAGGATAACTAACTGACTTTTTGTGGCAAATATGTTGCTAGGATAACAGTTACTTTAAGAAAACCTGGGAGATCACTGCTTCCAAATTTACTGATTTTCTGAACTCTTTTGCTAACTCTATTCCTATATATATTCTGATTTGAAACTTTAAATTTCTTTTCCCATAATTATACTCAGTAGTATATATCTCTCTTACCATCTTTTTAAAAATCAAAACTGTTTTTTGTTTCTACCACCTGAAGTGGATTTTAAAAACAGCAATCTAGAGCAGTAAGATATGTAATGACATACTTATAGTTTACTTAGACTAGTTCATAATGAATATAATTTGGAAAAAAAGTTTTGAAAGAATCATCATGATTTCAGTCAGATCTGCACAATTTAACAAAAAAATGCAGAACTGTGCTCGTGAAGATATGATAACTCTATCTCCTTATGCCAATCACATTCATATCACCTGTTAACGGTGATGTCAAATACATGCATTAACATTTGTGAAACAAACACTAGAATGATTATTGTTAATGTGTTATTTTCAGAGTCAGTAATGGTATCAAGCAAATAATAGAGATATAACATTATTGAATACTTGCTGTGTGTTTCCAAAAGTAGCGTATGCATTATCTCAGATTGTTCTCATACATTACTACAATTTAGAAATATATAAAACTGAGGATTAATTTAAATAGCTAATTAAATATTTTCAGGTTAAATTACATGTCTGAGCCTCTATAGTTAGAGAAAGTGGTTAAGCTAGAATTTATAACAAATGTGGTTAAATCCAGAGCTCGCGTTCCTTTTCTTGAATCAAAAATACATTGGCACTTAAAAACATGCTTTATGTTATATCTGACTTTTTTTAGAAGGTTACCTCACATTTACTTCTTCAAATATGTTGCAGTATGTATTTATCTTTTAAAAGTAATTTTGAGAAGCATATGTAAAGTACTCTGTGAATGGAATGTTTGAGATATACTAAATTAGTAACTCATGATGATTTCTGTGTCCACTTTAAAACACCTTTATTTTAAAGATAAATTATATATATATATATATATCAAATTGCATATGCAATGTCCAAGATTGAGATTTGTAAGAGCCTTAGCAGTTACAGGACCACGTGTCTGTAATTCACAGCAGTTGCCACTAGAGGGTAATCTTGTATTATTACTATGGAGAATTTTCAGATTCATGAAAAGTTAAAAGAATAAAAGTCTTCACATGTTAAACATTTGTTGCAAAATGCAACAACGTATTTTATGTGCAAAATACAATGTGTCATTATTTTATATACTTACTTCAAATTATTTAAAATACAAAAACAAATGTTTTAATAATCTATCATTTTAGCGTTCCTACTATTTGCCATTGTGAAAATACTTTGAGTATGTTCTCTCATTAATCATCACAAATAGTTATGAGATAGGCGTTAACATTATCAAATAGCATATTTGTGGTATACTGTAAGTGTTAAAGCCAGAATAGTAACATAAACATTCCAATACAAACTGTGATGTAAACACGTTTCTTCTGTGTATTTAACTTTTTAAACATTTTCTATAACAAATTTGAAGATGCTACTTGGCAGGACATTTTTTTGTGTGTGGATTTTCCTACAAGATAATACATTTTTGTAAACAATTTTATGTTTAATTATTTCATGTACAGCAAAGAGCCTGAAACCTGGGAGGATTTTCATGGCATTTTAATGTTTTTCCTTAGGACACAAATCTTGAAAACATTCAAAGATGTGAATTTAAAAAATTACTTAGATATTTTAAGTTTGTCTTTACTCAGTTATAATAATGGGTCTTAAGTTTATTCAATACCTTGTATAGACCAGTATATGATGGCTGGTTCCAATGTATATATGAAAATGTACAGTCAGGAAAGAAGTCCTATTACAGATTTCTGGTAAATACATGTATTTATTGATCATTCACCTATTTTTCATGGTCTCATAGTTTATTAGAATATGTGTATAACTACAATGTCCCAAGGATTAGGGCCAGTTAAGAAAAGAATAAGGAGGTTGCAATTATTAATAGAGTGATGTAATGTTATTTTACCAGTTTTTTAAAAAATACAATACTTCTGTGCAAACTATCATAAAAATCCTGGGACAAGTTTTAAAAGATTTAAATGGTAGAAGTGTATACCATGTTCATGGATTAGAAATGTCAATATTCATAACTTGCTATTTCTACCCAAATTGATCTTTAAGTCTAAGACAATCTTAATCAAAATTTTTTAATAGAAATTGGCAAGCTAATTTTAAAATAAAATTATTTAGAAAGACAAAATAACTTTAAAAAGAACAAATTTGAAAATATAATGTACTTTATAATATTTTCTATAAAAATAGTAACCAAGACAGTGTGGTATTTACTTAGAGACAGACAAATGATTCATTGAACAGAATAAAATCCACAAGTGAACACAACATATGATCCAGAGCTCATTCTTTTCAATAAATGGGCTGGGGAAAATGGAATATCTCTGTGTAAAAAATGTGATCCTTGATCCATACATCACATAATCTGCACAATTAATTTTAGATCTAGCATAAATCTAACTAATAGTGATAACTAAAATGAAATAAAATTTAAGTATAAAGTATCTTTAGGACATTGGCTTGTGGAGACATTTACTTGAGAAACAAAGAAAACACAAACTACTCATATAAGTTAAAGAAAAAATACATTTTATTAAAAATAAAAACCTTTGTTTATTTAAAAATATAGTAAAGAAAATGAAAAGGCAAGGCACAGCCTGAAAGAACAAATTCTCAATACATATGCATATACATATAAATGTCGCCAGGTGTGGTGACTCTTGCCTATAATCCCAGCACTTTGGGAAGCCGAGGTGAGAGGATTTCCTGAGCCCACGGGTTCAAGACCAGCCTGGCAACTTGGCAAGACCTCATCTCTACAATAAACCAAAAAATTAGCTAGGCATGGTGGCGTGTGCCTATAGTTCCGGCTACTTGGAAGACTGAGGTGGAAGGATCGCCTGAGCTCAGCAGGTCCAGGCTGCGGCCACTGTGAGTGTGCCACTGCACTACAGCCTGGGAGACAGAGTGAGACTCCAACTCAAAAAACTTTAAAAAATTAAAAAAATAAACAAATGTCAGAGAACTTGTTATATATTGTTACACATATATAAACACTCCTGCAATTATGTCATGTAAATGGGTCAAATGAATGGTAGAGAAAAGAAGGAAGTGCTAAAGAGAAAGAGTGGAGGAAGGGGAAAAAGGAGGGATGGAAGGAGAAAGAGAGGGAAAGAGGAAGGGAGGGAGAAAGGAAAGGCAAGGAAGAAAGAAATCAAACATCCACCTGCGAGCATATGTCGTTCTAGATGGATTCCAATCAGGGTGAAAGGACTTTTCCATCAGTGGAACTATACACAAGTGCAGGCGCGCACGCACGCACGCACGCACGCACACACACACACACACACACACAGTATATGCATGTGCATGGCTTATGAATAAACGGACTTGAGGAACTAGATCCAGAAAAGTTGTTTAGGGAACAGTACATAGGCTTTGAAATCAGCTAGATCTGTCTTGTACGCAGGAGTTTTAGAAGAAATTAGGATGTATTTCTATACTCACTCTGTCTGAGGAAGATAAGAAAGTTGAAAATACCTGAAAATGATTCCTCTCTAATACTCTTTTGTGTCTCCCTGTCTTCTGTTTTATGCACAGTAAAGAGAGACTATATCACTCTTCATAATAAAACTAGTTTATGGATTATTTTTATAAGCTAGTATAATATATCTATATCACAGCATATATGGTGCGTCAATAAATGGAGTGTCTAAGAAAATGTTATAATATTCAATTATTTTTAAAAGATTGACCTAAATTCACTTCTAAAAGTTGATAGTGACAGAGGATATTCAATTAACCTGTTTATGTGAATTAATAAAATATTTACCCACTATAAGACAATATGCATCAGTTTAGCTGCACATTCCTATTAAGTATAAACCCAATTATACCTGCAATAATTTTCTGGCAAATGTGGCTAACTGTCCACCAAATATTTATATTCCTTTTAGGAGTTGTTCCAGGAAAGTGCAACCCAGTTAGTGACTGTATTTTTCTATGAACCTTGTCTAGAAGTGGGCGATGGGATGAGTTCTGGCATTTAGATTGTGGGAGAACAGATCAACAACTCTCCTCTGGGCTCATACATATCTTGGGCAGCCCTTCTCACTCATTTTCCCATAAGGCACTCAGAGAGACCCTGGCAGCTACGTTTGCAGGCAGCAAAGCCTCCTACAATCTAGATCCTCTACTCACTATTATTAAGGTCCCTATAATAAAGCTATTTGTGAATGAGAAATAAAACCTCTACTTTATTAAGCAAAGAATCATTCAGTGTTTACATCCTAAAGCACTTACTGTTACCTTAAACATGTCTCTTTCTTTGTAAGATTAACTGTGCATCATTGAGGAACACATGAGAAATATTTAAAGTATTTATTTACTTATGTTTTTAATTCTTTTTGCAACAATTATTATTCAATTGTTATTTTAAGGGTAACAGATTTTTAAATGAATAAGTTCAAGATAATAAACTTTTGGTGGGTATTTTCCTACATTATCATAAGAAGCAAAATACGATCCAGTGAAATGAGTTAATGCTTTATTAGTTCATTGAAACATACTTACACATTTTCTGCTACAGTTGAGACTTTTTTTCTATGAACATTTTCTATCTCATTTCACTTCTCTGAAATCAGGATGTGTCTTACAAGAGATGCTGTCATTAAATCCCTGTTGATCAAGCAGCATTTGTAATTTGGTTGTCACATTCCACACACATATAGACTTGGTCATGGTTGTTTGTATTGTTACAACTTTTAAGCTGCTTACATTGCTGATATTACCTTTTTAAAGTATAAATTCCACTTCAAAAACTAAGAATGGGAAAAATAAGTATAATATGTGAAAAAAATCTATAACCAGTTTTGAAGAACCTATTTTAAAGGTGAAATGTTTAAGTGATAAGATAGTATTGTGTTATAATGTAAAATTGAAAGTGATTTTTTTCTCAGTGTTTTGTAAAACAACAGTGTATCTTACAATCACTGATATTCTAGGATCAATGAAATATCATGTCATTATATGACAAAAATAAAGTTCGCATTAAGAATGACTGTTTCTTAGACTGGAGAGGGCAAAAAACAAAATTGATAGGGAGGTAATATTTTTCCAAAGATTCAAATTTTTTAAAAAATGTTGATATGCAAATGCTGTGTAGGAGAACACTTGTGGACATGAATAATACATGCAAAGGCTCTGCACAGGAGGAAATATTGTCACATTTGAGACATGGAAAACAGTTTTAAAACATGGAATGTGACTGAAGTATTTCATGAAGGGGGAAGAATGTGTGAGTTGAGTTCTGAGAAGCAGGTGAGGCTGGAGCAATTAGAGCTCTAACAGCTCTGCTGAGGAGTTTGTGTTATTTTTCTAAGTGATATGAAAAAAATCTTGGGATTTTAAAAATATCCAAACATCATAAAACTACGGAAACTATTTTCAAAGTTTTCTTTCGCTTGTAACTTAGGTTTTCTCCACAAAAAAACTTTGCATCAAAAGAGAAGTAAATGAATAACATAAGAAGACAATCTTTTTAATCATCCCTCTCAAGTAAAATTAGTTACCGTACTCCACTTTCAATCATATCCAGATTGAAAGACTTTATCTTGTTTTGTCAGTATGGGAAATTTTTGATACGGTAAAAACATTATGGCAAAACAAATAATACTAAATTTAATATCACGGTTTTCTTTATTTTAAAGATATTACAGGTGGTTACTCATGAGAAAATGTAAAAATCGGCTAACAGGTGTTTTAAACATTTTCCTCTTTGGATGTAATCTTTCAAGTAGTTTTATTTCTTTCTTTTTTAAGCTTCAACAACATTTAGAACTGCCTTATATGTTGTACATTCATTTTTGGGGTGGATAAAAACACAACTAATATAGCCTCCTCTCAAAAAATAAAAGTCAAAACAAAATTCTTATTTATTTTGTATAGAGCCACACAGTTTGCTTCAGAGAGTAATCATGGTCATAACCTTGGGAAAATAGTTTGGTTTAAATTAAAACTGACCCATGAAACTATCTACTTAGAAATTATGAAACAGTGGTGAATGAGGGACATCCTTTCATACATTTTTCCTATCCCCAGGTGTGGAAAAGGTAACATTTCACAGAGACTTTTTGAGACAAAACAAGGAAACTGATGTCATAACAGTAAAATAAAAATCTAAATATCTGGTGATGTGAAATATATGAAATAGAAACCAGAATACAATGATGAAATTCAAAATTACAAAAGTATTTTGAAAGTAATTTGGCCATTTCTAGTAAATTTGAAGGCATGACTACATTCTCTAGAAAATGTCTTTACTTGGATATAGGAGAAATAGCTAAGAAAGTTTATCACAAATCATTTGTAATTGCAAATTGTAGAGGCAATCTAAAAGTCCATTAGCAGGAAAATTAATAAGAAAGTTGCAATATTTTGAAAAGGAATATTGTATTTCAATTAGAAAGAATTATCCAGAGATTCGAGTTGACATGCGTAAATTTTGAAAAAAGGAAATACTGACTAATAAAGGCAAATTATAGACCAAAACATATATTGTTATCTAAAATTTTAAAATACCTGAAATAATAATAGACAGATAGATGGATGACTCTTGATAGATAGATGATAGATATTTAGTAAAGTGTAAGAGACTTGTAATAGCACACAGTAGCATAAATGTTTTTATTTTATTTATTAAGCTGATTAGTGAGTTCACTGTACTGGTATTTTTGCATTTTTTATCTCAAATATTTATAATAATGTAAAATAAATTATTGAAGTAGAAAATAATACATGATAATATATGCTATAAATACACAGTCAAGCATCACTTAACAATGAGGATATGTTTCAAATAATGCATCATTATGCAATTTTGTGTGAACATCAGGGTGTACATAAACAAACCTAGATAGTATAGCTTTCTACACACCTAGGCTATATGATAGACTTTATAAATATTATACACTTAGGCTACACTAAATTTACTTAAAATAATTTTCTTTCTTTAATAATAAATTAACCTAAGCTTAGTGTAACTTTTTTCTTTATGAACTTTTAAATTTTTTACAACTTTCTGAACTTGGATTAACACTTGACTTAAAACACAAACACACACATTGTACAGCTGTCCACATTGTATAGCTGTCCAAAAGTGTTTTCTTTCCTTATATTCTTAGTCTATGGGTTTTATTTATTTACTTCTCAAACTTTTTTAAAATCAAGGCATAAACACCCACATTAGCCTAGGCCTACAGAGGGTTAGAAACATCACCATTGTTGACTTATATCTCCACATATTGTCCCACTAGAAGATCTTCAGGGGTAATAACACGCATGGAGCTGTCATAACAATGCTTTCTTCTGAATATTTCCTAAAGGAAATGCCTAAGACTGTTTTACAATTTACATTATTTTATAAGTAGAAAAATAAACTCCAAAATTATAATAAAAAGTTTGGTATAGTAAATAAATAAACCAGTAGCGTGTCGTTTATGTATTACATAATATCTGGTACTATATACTGCACATAATTGTATAAGCTCTACTTATATAAGATTGGCAGAGCAGTAGGTTTGTATACACCAGCATCAACACAACCATGTGAGTAATGAGCTGTGTGTGCTATGACCTTAGGACAGCTACAACAACACTGGATGACGGGAAGTTTTCAGCTCCATTATGATGTTATTGGGTCCCATTGGGTATGCAGTTCATGGCTGACTATAACCTCATTATGTGGAGCATGACTTTATAGAATACTTACGATGAAGATAAAATGACTTAAAAAATTAGTAATATTTTGCCATGTAGATGTGATTAACTTGATTTTATGACTTTCTAAAGTATATCTAGTTAGATATAAAAACAAATATAAAATTGGATTTTCTTTTTGGCTTTTATCCAATAAAATATTTTTCAATATTGGCATTGACTAATATTTATTGTAATTATATATTAACAAGTAATTTATATATAATAAATATAAAATAAAATAAATATATTTGTATGTCAATTTTCTGCAGCAAAATTGTATCAGGATAAAATGCAGATGCACCAAACAAATATATTTTACTATACCTATCTTTCTTCCTCTCTAAACTTTAGCTTTTTGGTAAAAAGAGTAATAATTAATCCAATCTTGATTTTAATTTTTTAGTATGGATGAATGCATGTATCTGTATATGTGATATGGCTTATGTAATCCTATAGTGGGAAGGAAGAATCATGTTCTAAAAGCCAAGTATTTTCCACCTCAGTTAGTGTCCAGAATCCTGTCTTTTATCTGTATGGGATTGTCTGCTCTGCTGACATACATGGTTGGAATATGAATTTGTGACTGATAAGATTTGTGATCTGGTTTTAGGTTTTCTCAGACCCTATTAAACAATTCCTGGCTCACCATGCCTCTCACCTGGTCTCCCACGAGAGACAGCTACAATTCACAGGCTATCTGTTCTCTAGAATTCAGTACAGATACCCCTTCACTGTAATGGTAACTCCGATTTTATGAACTTTTCAGCTATGTAGTAGAGGCACCTCTTCACTCTTTGGTCCCTCTTCCTTCTTCTTCCCATGAACCCCTGTGTCAAAGGAGCAAAAGAGTGATGATGGTGATGATGATGATGATGATTTTTTTGTTGTTTTTGTTTTGTTTTCTCTTGAAAAAAGAGAAAGGCAGCTCCTGACACCCAGAATCTAACCTGGCTTCATGTTGGTAGGAGCTGGTCTGGTACTCAAAGCGAGGTCTTATTGTTTCCCTTTTAAACAAAAGCAATTTCACAGAACAACCTTATACAAAGACTTTCTGTAGCCAGGATAAAATGAGACAAAATAACAAAAAAACAAAGTACTTCATAACCTTTTCTAAACACAGACAAGATCAAAGTTACTTGTATAAAACAAACAATTACAAATATGTCCCATTCTGGCTAATATGAACGAATGCTGCTTCTTTTCCAATTATAGATTCAGTATCATTCTATTTTTTCCCTCCTCCCAGTTAAGATCTATTAAGATACACAATCATACAATTACTTCTACAGCCTGAAAGTATCAAATTCAGACTAAAGCCCTGTCTCCTTAGAGCTTTACCTAACATATGCTCAAATCCTTCTTTCTACTACCTTCTCATTGAAATATTTCACAATTAACCTAGATGCAAAATGGAAAGTAGGAGATGATGAAGCTGTTTAGTCTAAAAGGAAAACATTTTCAGAACTGCCTTTTAAGGCTTATTTTGGGAAAGAAAACAAAGGGAATTGTTGGAGAACAATAATCAGATACAAACCTGCTCTTGTAGAGTGCAAAAATAAAACAAAGCACAATAAAAAAATCTTTGGTGATATACCTTCAACTGAACTAAAATTTACAAGTTATCATGTAAATTTATAGTCTATTCAAACGTTAAATCAAAAAATCAATTATGTATAACATTTTCTAGAATATAAAATAGCTATTGGGTGAGCCTTCTAACCAATGACTCAAAGTAATGTTGAAATGAAATGCTATATTCATTATTGATTTCCACATTTCCGTAACTTTTTCTTAACAGATACATCTTAAAATATAGAGCAGGTATAGCTATCAAAGGCAAAGGAGAAATATCGTTTGTGATGGACAAACTATATACAGTATACTAAGCAGATATGACTGGGGGAAAATATTCACAAGTTGGAAAACTATCTTTCAATACAAACAATGTGGTTTGCAGACCACTGTCTTGCCATATAACTATTTTGCAAGGTCAGAATCTGAATATTATTTATGGTTTCTCTCTGCATTCCATTTGTAACAAATCCTAGTCTAACCCCAAATAGAGTAAGAAGAACAAAAATAATAATTATCTCATTTCAAGATTACTGCTTTTTTGTAAGAGTTTGGCCAAAGAGCTTTTATTTATGTTAAAATAAAGAGTAATTGTAATGAAGAAATAAATTAGTAGCACATAGAGGTGTAAATATTTTGTTAGATGTAAGTTCTTAAATGGTCATGCTCTTTGGTAGGATGACTTGGGACTAATCCAGAATCTAGCTTTTATTAGTAGCATGATCTTTCACTGGTTTATCATTTCTCAGTCTCAAATACTCATCCTATAAAGGCATTAGGAGAAATGATGTTTTAGTCAATGAAAATTTAAGGGCTAAATTTGAAGAGGAGAACAATGATAAATAAAAACACAGGCCTGGCCTTCATTGTAGCATCCTGTCTGGCAGATGAGAGATTGCCAATTTGGGACAGGATTAAACGAGGCAATCACATTAGACATTAAGCATACTATCTAACATAATGCCTGCTCTATCAATATCAAATTGTATCCATATAAAACTAATTTTATATAAATATTTATAAAGAAAATAGTGTTTAGAAACTCTTAAGCAGTTTAACTATACATACTCTCCAATAATATTTTACAACATTAATATATTTAGAAATATGTACTTCCATAGAATTTGAAAGTTTAAGGTTGTAGACACTTATTCATCTTTCCAGAACCAGAGTTTTTAAAAAGTGGTTTAACTCATTACCTATCTAAATTATGATAAATTCAAAATTTAGATCTTTCAAATGAAAGAGCTTTTACTGAATATAGCTGCTTATTATGTACCAAAAAATATGTCAATATAAAAACTTAAAAAAGATAATCTCAGTTTCATGAGGGGAAAAGAAAAAAATCCTCTTTTATGTCCTGTAGTATTCACCACCTTTTATTTGAAGAAAAAAAAAAAACAGAGTGAGTAAAATTATTTTTAAAATAAGCATAAACAAATGTTGTTTTAGCTATATTTATGCGGAAGATGAAGCTATCATCAAAATTCAAATATATATAACACATATATCTATTTTTCATAACAAATTTTCGATTAACAGTAGAGTAAAAGGTCGTTTTTGTTTATCCATTGGGAGCATGTTACTGCAAGAGCATAAACTACTGTGACTCTTATTTAAAATACTAATCTTCTTAAGGTATATAGATAGTAACCTTAAATAATTATGCTTCATTCCTTCATGGCACCAGGTTTGTAGCTATGTAGGCAGTCCATTGAGGCAGCATGGAGAGCAATTCTAAAGCAAGATCATCTTCCCTAACAAGTTCCATTTTCACCAGTGATGCAATGCTGATCTGTACAAATTTAATAAAGAAATATTCCTAAACCTGCAGTTTACTGATTTGGGAGATGCATGCAATCAATAAAGTAAACAACAAAAACAAAGATAACACTGAAGAACTAAATAGACAGATTTTTAAAATCATATTATCATTTTAGCATTTGCAAACACAAGCTCTTTTCACAGAAAAGCAAAGGAATTTAGAAATGTATTGGAGTCCGAGATGGTTAATATCACATAATCGTTTAACTAACATCAGCACCAGTACATGTTGAAATATAATTGGGTAGTTTTAACATCTCTCTTCTCTTTTCCTCTCTGAAAGTTTTTGAATGTGTAGAGAGTAATAAGCATTTGTTATGCACCTACTTCTGTGTGCCACATTTTTACACATAACCTATTTAAGTCTTTCCCTCTCCTTATGAGTTATGTACTATTCTGATTCCAGTTTAAAGTTAATGAGCCCCAAAATGGAGAGATTAAGATAACTTGGCCAAGGTCACACAGTTTGTAAACAGCAGTTTGTAAATTTGAAATCAGACTTCTGCTGTTAACTGTACCAGTGCTGTCTCCATAAGAGATCATCACCTGCTTCTCCAAGTTGCTATTTTCCTGTACAAGTTTAAAGTTTAATGCCACTTTTATGATTTTCATATTAGAAATAAATGCATAGATGGGGCACCAACAAAAGTGATGACATTGTCATACTGCTAATATTGGAAAAGCTTATGATTTTTGTACATTTAGCACACAAGCTTTACATTGCTAGATGTGGTTTCCTCATATAAAATCATTGGTTTCTTTAAATTTTTTTTTTTTCAAATTCTGGAGTCCACAATGTTCCACTGAGTAAGATCATTAACTCTTGTAGATCAACAGGATTTGTAAACTGATTAATCAACTTAGCACGTATTCTGTAGGTGTTAATTTTCCTAATGCCTGTGTTAGGAACAAGAGTTGCAGAGATGAATCTAGATACATCTCCTGTCTTTAAGGTACTCAGTGGGCTTAAAATAAGGATTAAATGAATAATAACAATTCAGTATAAAAAGCATTGGGGATATGTTGACAAGAAGGGAGCTTAAAACTTAGTTACAATTAAAATGAGCAGGAAGAGAAATCCTCACAGTGAGATAGCTAAATTCTTCCAGAAGCAGTCAGTCACCAAATGTCCACGTCATGTTTTCAAATACATTAGGAACATTATATCAGGGTATCCTCCAAGCCAGATATATCTCGTCACAAACCAGATATATCTAAATTTGAATTCTTGTTTTCCCGCAAATTATGTGTTTTTCTTCCTGTTATCATCTTTTTTTTTAGTCTATAAGAAAGTGTCCATTTCCAAGATGTGTAAATAGGAAGTGGCAAGTCCTGATCATAGATCCAATGACAAATTCTTAACCTTCAGTATGACTTTAGATCATGCATGTTTAACCACAATGCCATAACTCAGAGAAACTCCCAGTTTTTTCCTGTATATGCCATAAATCATTGACAAAAAAATTAGCCCTTTACACAAGCTTAAGTTAGTAACTTAAATATTCAAAAATTTTGAATAACTGAAAATAACATGAGTATGGGCAATTTCTGCAAATATTGAGTTGTTAAAAGGCATAAATTATACTTTTTATATATACTCAAAAATTATATTTATTTAAATAAATGTAACTATCACATGAATTTGACCCTCTGGTCCTTTAGCAAAGTGTTTAGAAGGAAAGACTATGAGGCCAGACTGTTTGGGTTTACACGTAACTCTTTTGCTAATTATTTTGTGTGACTATAGGCAAACAACATACATCCTTTTTTATCTTAAAATTATAAAAATAATAGAGCATATCTTGTAGTGGTATTATGATAATTAAAATGAGTAATGTAAGTAAACCACTTAGTAAAAGATTTAGAAAACTTTTTGGTACAAAGTAAGCACTATGAAAATGGTAGATATTATGACTATTGTTACAACCTTTTTAAAAGTATAAGAAAAATCTCTTGTTTAGTGAACAGAACTTCAGATCATTCTATTTCTATATTGAACTGAGATTTCCATTTCAATTCCCACATATACTTTGTTTCTTAATGTAATAAATATTATGCTTGAAAGCCTTTTATTGCTCACCTTTTCATAATTCTTTGATTCAAATATTTATGTAAATTAGAACTTAAATTGTTGCAAAATATTCTGCAACTATAAAAATTTAAGATATTAAAAATTTCTTCTGGATTGAATAATTTTTAAAAATATTACATCATCGATCAAAACAATAATATGTAAACATTTTACTGATAACTTTTTAATACAATACATGTTTAATTGAAAGTATGTAGTTTAATGAATTAGATGAGTCTGTTCTTTTATTTAATGGAATTACGTCTTTGTGGATGGATTTTGTTTATTGTTGGAGAGACATTGATTTTCTATTCCTACCTATTTTTAATAGCATAAAATATTGATAAGTATTCACATAAATAAATATACAAGAATAAAATAAACTTTTAGAAAAAGTCACCTTATACTTTGAAACAACTCCAAGTTTTATTTTTAAAATCACATATTTGTCAAAAAAATATTTTAAATTATTTATTACTCCATTATCCAGCTTTTAAAATTATTGAGCAAAAAGTGTTGGAAGTGTTCAGTCAAAACATATTTTGTGTTTTTATTAGTACCTATTCAGGCAAGAATCTTTATATTAACCCCTTTTTGTTGGCAACTGGGCATTTTCACAAGCTGGGCAAGGTACCAGAGTAATATCCTAATGGGTGCAAGATGGTTATGCCTCTTCCTCCCTAATACTGGAGAAGAAAAAGGAGCCAAAGGTATATTCTCAAGCAGATCAATTTTAGGATATATGACAAATAGATTTTGTAGATGTAGAAATTGACTGGCTTGAAATTATTTACCAAAAGATTTTGAGCATCTGGGGCATAAATAACTCAGTGTAAATGTCACTACTGCAGAGCACTACCATGCTAGAAACAGCAGTCATTATTGACTTTTTTTTTCCCCCTCACTTGACTTTCCACGTTTTACCTACACTCAATAACTCTGACATGGAATTTATCTCATCAATTCTATACAAGAAATGTCTTATAAATTGGGATTTTTTTTCATACTAGAGTCACTCCCACTGTGAGTTCATATTACCATTATTCCTTTCTTGGAGTTGTAAGTCTTTTCTTACATTTCTTGGACATGGACATCAATTTTTCCCACATTCCAACTGATCTGCTCCATAGTTGCCAGAATTATTATTGTCAAAAACAAACAGGCTGGATATGGTTGCTCGTGGCTGTAATCCTAGCATTTTTGGAAGCTGTGTTGAGAGAATTCATTAAGGCTAGGAGTTCAAGATCAGACTGGACAATATAGCATGACACTACCTTTACTAAACTTTAAAAATACAAAATATGAACTATAAAAACAAAGAAAAAAAAAGATCATGCTATTTTTTATACCAGCATTAAATGGCTTCTTATTGCTCAAAGTAACACAAGATGTCTAACAAGTGTCCTTAACAAACACATCTAGTTTAATTTTCCATTCATTCTTTTATGCATGCTAATTATTCTAGCTCCACTGAATTTGGAATTTTTAAAAATATAGCCAGTCCTTTCAGGGTTGTGAGACTTATCACATCTTGTTTCTGCTTCCATGGGCACAACATTTTACTCTATTCTAATCTTTCTTGTCTGTATATTAGTATTCCTCAAAGACCCAATTATGGTTTTTTTCTTCACTTATATTATACTAATTCAAGACAAACTACAAATCAAAACAAGACAATATTTTTTTTAAGTTACCAATATCATTCTTCTCTGACCAGGAAATGACAATACAGAAATTCATATGGAAACATAAATGACCACGAATAGCCAATACAATCCTTAGCAAGAAGATCAAAGCAGGAGGCAAACTCTACTATAAAGCTACAGTAATCAAAACAGCCTGGTATTGGTATAAAAACAGGCACATAGACCAATGGAACAGTATAGACATTCTGGAAGCAAAACCTCAATTCCTCAACCAACTCATCTTTGACAAAGCCTCCAACAACAACTACTGGGGAGACGAAAACCTATTCAATAATTGGTGCTGGGAAAACAGGCTGACCACATGCAGAAGATTGAAACAGGACCCCTACCTACCACCATACACAAAAATTAACTGTAACTGGATCAAAGATCTAAATGTAAAACCTCAAACTATAAGAATCTTAGAAAATGCAGGAGACACCCTTATGGAAATTGGAACTGGGAACCAATTTCTACTCATAACCCTAAAGGCCAATACATTAAAAAATAAGATAGATAAATGGGACCTCATCAAATTAACGAGGTTCTTCAAAGCAAAAGAAACCATCAAGAGAGCAGGGAGACAGCCCACAGAATGGAAAAAAATATGTGCCAACTGTACATCTGACAAAGACCTATATCTAGGATCTACAAGTAACTCAAACTCACTGAAGGGAAAAAAAAAAATAAACAGCCCCTTTAAAAAGTGGGCAAGAGACATGAATAGACATTTCCCAAAAGAAAATATACAGGCAGCCAACAGACACATGAAAAAGTGCTTAGCCTCACTGATCATTAGAAAAATGCAAATCAAAACCACATTGAGATACCACCTAACCTCTGTGAGAATGGCAATCATTAATAAAACAAACAGCAACAGATGCTGGTGAGGATATGGTGAAAAAGGAACGCTTCTAAACTGCTGGTGGGAATGCAAACTTGTACAACCTCTCTGGAAAACAGTGTGGCGATTTCTGACTTAACTAGAAATTGACCTTCCATATGACCCAGCAATTCCCCTATTGGGAATATACCCAGAGGAACTCAAATTATTCTACAAAGAAGATACCTGCACATGTGTGTTTGTTGCAGTTCTGTTCACAATAGCAAAAACATGGAACCAACCATGTTGCCCATTGAAGCTAGACTAGATAAAAAATATGTGGTACATATACACAATGGAATATTATGCAGGAATAAAGAATGACAAATATATGGACTTTGCAGCAACCTGGATGGATTTGGAGTTGATCATACTCAGCGATTTATCACAGAAAAAAAGAACAGAGTTCCATATGCTCTCACTCATAAGAGGACCTTGAACAATTATAATGCCATATGAAAGTGATTGGCAGTAATGGGAAGTTGTTGGGGGGGTGGATTGGCAATTGAGGGAAACTGTTAGGGGAGAGAGAGGCATACCTCATTAACAGGGGTACCTGCGTGATCAATATTTGTATACCCAACCCTGAATTGTACCCCACATCTTTACAATAAAAGTTTTTTTAAAAAGGCATTGCCACCTAGTCATGTCCATTCCTGCCACTCCTGGGGCATCTAGGAAGGGGCAGTGGCAGGTGATGAAACTAGCAAGGAATTTAATAAAGATTTTTTTTTAATTTTTTAAAAAATAAATAAAAATATAGCCAGTCCTTTCAGTGTTGTGAGACTTATCACAGCTTGTTTCTGCTTCCATGGGCACAACATTTTACTCTATCCTAATCTTTCTTGTTTGTATATTAATATTATTCCTCAAATACCTAATTCTTTTTTTTTTCTTCACTTATGCTACACTAATTCAGGACAAACTACAAATCAAAAGAAGACAATTAAAAAAAAAAGGAAATCAAACATCCCACCTTGCAGTAGAATTTCTAATTCCCTTTCTCATTTTTCATAATGCTTTTATTTTAAACCCAGTTACAGCCAGGTTGACCATACACATTATTGTGCAATGAGAATTTCTAATCTCAGATTAAAAAGAAGAACTATTGGTAATATCCATAATGACAATTGGTTTAAATCAGAGTCACTCCAGGCAAATTTCGACAAATGGTCACTCATTTAACAGATATCACGCAGCAGTGCCACTGACAGTGGCTTACTTATTAGTCTGGGATTGTCTTCATGATAGATATTGTGCTTTATCAATATTTATATCTTAGTATTTAGAAGATACTTGCTTCTCAATAAATATTGTTGACTAAATTATATAATATAGAATCAGGTATAGTGTATGCAATAAAAAATTAGTTGTTTTTATATACATAGACATTGAAAAATATTGTGGTAATGCTAGCAAAGGTTTTGAGATATGTAATAGCTAGGAAAAGCCTAGGATTGTCTAGGCAACCATTCTCACATTTTAAGGAATAATTGCTGCATTTTTTTAAATGAAAAAATGCATTATTTATGATATGTATATAGAAGAGTACACAAATCACAAGGGCACGAATATGTATCAATTTGAAATATTTTTTTAAATGAATATACCCACAAATCAGAGCCCAAATAAAAGGACAGATTTTTAGCAGAATTCCCATGGGATACCTTTTGGCCTATTTCTAGCCACTGCCTCCCTAAGCCAGGATAAATAATACTCTGACTTCCAACACCTTGATTAGTTTTTCTGTTTTGCTACTTCATATTAATTAAATTACGGTGCCTGTATTCTTTGGGTCTATTTTTTTTCTCTCAACATTATTTTTTGAAAACTTTTTGACAATTTTTACTAAACCCCAACAGTATGCATACTCTGTAATTCAGTGATTAACACATCTGTACAAGTCCAACCAAAGCACCCACATGTTAATCAAATACATGAACAAAAATATTGATCAGCATTATTTGTAATTGTCTCAAGCTCAAAATAAACTAAAATTTTTATACTTGGGTCTACTCATGTAATGAAATGCTAGGCAGAAATGAAAAACCACATGCAAAAATATAAATGTCTCACAAAAAATGTGGAGCAAAATAATATCTAATTTTCTTTAACTCTTTCCATTGCTAAGTTATTGTTAATAAGTCTATTTTTAAAGCTATTTAGTAAACTAATTCAGGGGGTCAATGACATATGTCCTCTGATATTAAATTTTAAGAAATTATGCAATTTTCTGGTAACAACCAAAAGTAAAATAGCTCTTTGAAATTTTTCTGACTTTCTACCTAAGTTTGTATTTAAGGTAGCTAATAGATGATAGATAGGTAGGTAGGTAGATAGATAGATAGATAGATAGATAGATAGATAGATAGATAAGCTCTTGGATAAGAATGTGAGAGATTATAAGCCTAAAAGTTCACAAATACCACTTCATCAGGTAAATAAAATTTAGACAAAACCTAGTAACTTTCTATTTAAATGTTTGTTTTATTAAAATGTTTTTATACCATTGTATAAAGTTTTAAATACCCTGTAAACAATGAAATGAACAACTGTTCCACTAATTTTACATGTAGAAAAGTCTTACTTCATTTATTAAAATATAATTCTTATATTACTTTGTGAGTCTAGTGAACAATAATTGAAGATAACCATAAGGAATATCTTTATAAGTTATAGAACAGGGGGTTTGTAATTTTAGTATAAATGCATAATAATCGAATGATTTAAAGACATCTTTTTGCAGGAATATGCAAAAATGAACTGCAGCTTCTCACAAACTATAGGAAAATTAATGAGTTAGCGAGAAGTAGCATTGGAAAGAGCATGTTTGAACATTAGGGTTTAAAGTTAGGTTATATAACAACTATTCTATAAATCTTTATAGCCAATTTTTGCAAAATGAATGTTCACTTGTATCAGGTTTTAACTGAAAAAAGTAGAATATATCCACTGGCATAGCAAAAGATATTCAAAACAATTAAAATTTTATTGAAACAAAATGAACAACTAGTAAGAATTTAATAATTCTTATGAAATAATTATCTCCAAATATTTTTCAAGTGAATTGCAAAACAGCATAAAATAATATTGTCTTACAATAAAAATGAAAGCTGCTTTCACAAGCAAAGTGCATTTTCCCAAGAGTCTTACCAACATAACTACAGAATTACTGAGAAGAGAAATATTTATATGCACCCTAAGGAATGTAAAGTAAGTGAAAGGGAGAATCAATGGCAGTGACATTTCTCATAGTATTTAAAAAAAGTGAGTTGCTTGAATATAAGAAAACCTTCATAAAATGTTTTCCTCAGGTTAATAATAAGCCATATACATACTACAAAGAAGCAAGGGAAAATGCTGACACAGGTCATGCAAGGTCCAGAAATGCTTTGCAAGTGAAAGTCAAGAATATCCTCAAAATTAAATGCTAATGAAAAATGCTCTGGGCTCAACCTTGTACACTTGACTTACTAAATTGTAAATGGCCTCTTGGCAAAAGCAATTTTTATACATGGAATTCTTGCTTAGAGTGGAACAGTAGACAGAATATAACACAGAAAGCCCAAAGGAATGGAATGAGAGTCATTTGAGTCTTTTAGGTTTTTATCTTCCAGAAAGGCAGACTGATTTTTTAAATGTATGTGTTATTTGTTTTATCTTCCTCTTTCCCTTCCTCTCACTTCCCTTTTTCTGGTTCTCTTTCTTCTACCTTTTCTCTACTTTATTCCTTTATTTGATGCATTCAGAACAAAGTATGGTTGGTCATCATGGATTATATTAGAGGAATTTAATTTAATTTTTGGATTAAAAAATAAAGTTACCCAACCAAGCAAGTATATGGTTAAATCATTATTTTTTGATGTCATGATAAAAACTTATACTTCAGACTAAACAGAAAATGCAGGGCCAATATTTAGTTAAAACACAAGTGTGAGAAAAAATACATCTTTTTAAAATAGAAAAAGTAGAATAAGAATAGAAAAGAATAGTTCTCCTCTCCAGGAGATGGAGCTTAATCTCTATACTCTTGAGAGTCAGTTGAACTTAATATCCAAAGAGTAGTATATGAAAGAAAAAAAAACAAAAAACAAATCCTAGCAGATAAAACTTTAATCAAGAGAACATAGTTAGATTACAAGTAACAAGTCATATATATACCTATTTGCTTTATGATATGTTACATTCTAACAAATAATTTGATATTTTTCAATCTAATTAATAACTAATAAGTTAGTTATTAAGAACTACATTAATCAAACCTGGAAGAAAAATATTGATCTTTCTGATCTGTTTTGTTTCTTTTGCTTTGTTTTCTGTTGATTGATGTGTATTAAGTAAAGCATAATTCTTGTGAGTGTTTAAATGTGTTAAATGTATGCTGTTAGATAATTTGGCTGGATTATATATAAACAAGCTCAAGAATTTAATGTTTATATCGGGTCTCTATCTGGCACTTAATTTATCTTTACTTTGTTTTTAGATTGTTATAGCCGAAGTGCGAGAAAGAAGTTGCCAACATACAGGAAGATGAATTTCAGTCTTGTATTAGTTGGTGGACAAGAGCAGGCTAGTGTCATAAAGAATTCTTGACCCCAAACAGAGTGAGCAGGGGGTTTATAAAGGCAAAATTCACAAAAGCTGTACAGTTATGATTACATTTTTGGCAGAACATTTGGTTGTGAAAGGGTACAGATATCTACAGAATTTGCAATTGGGGCATTTCCAAGCACTGAGGGGAACAAGAATGTGGGCTTGTGATTATGGGAAGTTTAGAACTTGTGATTATGGGAAGGTTATGCAGGGGTGTCATCTCTGGTTATGAGCAGCTAAAATGGAGAATCTGTTACAAAATGGAGTTACCTATATTAAGCAGGTTATTATAGGTTTTTTATGCTATTACATTCCCCCTTTTATTTGTTCATGAGTCAAAGCGTTGACTCATCAGTCATAGGTATATTATCATAGTAGGGTTTTATATGCATGAGTTTTACAGAAGTGATCCATTTTTTGATGAAATGGATAGACCAATTTATTATGCAAGGCCCTATGAGCAAACCAAGGAAGAGAAGTATGAGGGGCCCAACTAGAACAACAAGTGTTGTTAGCCATAGTTTCCAATCGAACAAGGTTTGGAACCAGGATTTATTATGTTCCCTTTCTTTTTGTTGTTTATCCAAATTTTCTTGGACCCTCTGGAGGGTGTCTTTAATAACCCCTGGTTTGTTGGCATAAAAACAGCATGATTTCTCTTGAGCTTCACAGAGCCCTTATTTGGTGCTGGCCCCTTCTCCAAAGGTAAAAGAGAAGAGAAAGTTTTACTTTCTACAGAGAGGAAGTGGGCCTACACTCTAGATAAATGTGGTCCCATGACCCCCCAAGCCATGGCTTAAATCCTTTCGCCTGGAGGTGTAGCAATTAGTAGATGGGACTACTTTCACTTTTCCAATATTGTTTCTGGGGCAATAGCCTTTTTCATCATTGTTTGCTTAATAATTTTTGCCTGTGCTCTTGCTCAATGTTTTATTAAATCCAATTAGTATTCGATTAAAGTCCCACTGTTTCCTGTTCATGCCCTTGAAAATAAATAG
>CAUYQG010300324.1:0-15436 GCA_963574415.1 Tarsius wallacei | reverse complement strand
GAAATTATAAAAACAGTATCAATTGTAACACCACCACAAATATGAATACTTAAGGATAAGTCCATCAAATGTGTGTAAGACCCATGTACTGAAAACTATAAAACATTGTTGAGACAAATTAAAGAAACCCTAAGTAAATGAAGAGATATATCATGTCCATGAATCAGATTATCCAATACAGTAATGATGTCCAATCTTTCCAAATTGACCAACAGGTTCAACATAATTCCCCGCAAAAATATCAGCAAAACATCTTGCAAGTAGAGACAAGCTGACTCTAAAATTTCTATGGAAAGGCAAAGGAACTATAATAGCAAAAACAATTTTGAGAAAGAAGAATAAGGTTGTGGAGAATTCACATTATCCAATTTTAAAATGCTTTACAAAGCTGCAGTAAGAAAGATGGTGTAGTATTGGCAAAGAGCTAGATTCACAGATCAGTGAAATATAATAAAGTCCATAAACAGACCCACACAAATATGGGCAACTGTTTTTTGACAATGTTGCAAAAGTAATTCAATGAAGAAAAGACTGTCTTTTCAACAAAAATATCGGAACTGAATATTCATACATAAAAAGTGAGTCAACATACCACTCACACCTTCTACAAAAATTAATTCAGAATAAATCACAGGTCTCAATGTAAAATGCAAAATCACAAAACATTTAGAAGAAAACATAGAAGAAAATCTTTTGATCTTTTCAATCTGAGATTTTATGAAGAGTTTTAGACATGACACCAAAAGCATGATCAGTACAAGTTGATAAATTGGACTACATCAAAACATAAAAGCTTATCTCTACCAAAGACACTATTAAGATAATGGGGGAAGAAAGCTAAAAGCAGCCGGGCTCAGTGGCTCAGCCTGTAATCCCGCACTTTGGGAGGCTGAGGTGAGTGGATTGCCTGAGTCTGCGGATTCGAGACCCGCCTGGGCAAGCGAGACCTCATCTCTACAATAAATCAAAAATTAGCTGGGCATGGTAGCACGCGCCTGTAGTTCTAGCTACTTGGAAGGCTGAGGCGGAAGGATCGCTGGAGCCCAGCAGGTCGAGGCTGCAGTAGCCAGGAGCGGCCACTGCACTCCAGTCTGGGTGACAGAGTGAGACTCCAACTCAAAAAAAAAAAAAGCTAAAAGCTAGGAGAGACTATGCAAATTACACACCTAGAAAAGGGCCTGCATCCAGAGTATGTAAAGAACACACGAAGGTCAAAAGAAAAACAATAATTCAATTAGAAAATGGACAAAAGATTTGAACAGTAACTTCATCAAAGAGGATATGTGAATGACAAACAGGCACATGAAAATATATTCAATATTAGGGACATGTAAACTAAGACCACAAGGAGATGCCACTACGCATCTATTAGAATGGCTACCTTCAAAAATACTAACAATACCAAGTGCTAAGGAGACTGTGGAGCAACTAGAACTCTTCTACATTGCTAGTTGGAATGTACAGATGCTCTAGAAAACAATTCAGCAATTTTTTTTATAAACACGCTTACCTTATGACCCAACGATCTCATTCCTAGGTATTTACCATAGAAAAATGAAAAGTTACATTCATACAAAACCGTGTACAATAATGTTTATAAAAACCCTCCCCAAAAACTGAAACAATCCTAATGTTCTTCAACTGGCAAATGGATAAACAAACTGTGATACCTCCATAAAATGAAATCCCACTTAGCAACAGAAATGACCTAATTATAGATACATGCAGCAAGGGTGAATCTCCAAGGCATTATGAAGAGTGAAAAATCTAATTATATACTGTGTGATTCCATTTATATGACATACCCAAAAGGACAAAACTATAGTGATGGAGAAGAGATCAGTGGTTGCCCAAGTGGAGTAGTAGCATGAGAGAGTTTTTTAGAGTAATGAAAGTAGTCTTCATCTTGGTAGTAGTGGCGGTTATACATATCTATACATGTTAAAATTCATAAAATTGTATATCAAAAGAGAAAGTGAAGTTTACTTGCAATAATTTTAAAAATAAAATTAGTAAATCTAAAAAAGGAGTGATTTTAAAAAATAAGAGTGTGGATGAAACTGAGGTAGCTTCATGAACACAAAATGTGAACACCAGTTAATACCAGATGTTACCCTGCAGGAAAAAGTTAATATAACAGGCCTAATTTTGCTATCTCTAGGAGAGCCTGCTTGCATGACCTGATCCTCGCAATATCTCCTGGGAACTTGGCCTGTGAGATATTCCCTATGCTATTAATTGATAAGTTTGTTTTATATGACTGGAATACTGAATTCTGCTGTGTCAGCCTGGCTAAATTGTTTTCGCAAATGTGACTTAGGGTGAACATCTCCTTTCCTTCTGGAAACCAGAAGTTTCAGTAAGAGTGTATGATCTGCCCTCAATAAAAATAAGCTTGAGTTTTAAGCAAGATTCCCTAAACAGAAACACTGCATATTGCTACATTTAATTGCTGGAGGAAGAAGCTTATTCTGGACAACCCCACTTCTAACCTCCTAAGGGAGAACTTTGGAAGCCCACATCTAGACATTTCCAAACTCCACCCATTATGTCTTTTTTTCCTGCTGATCCTTTCACTGTAATAAATCATAGCTGTGAGTACAACTGTCTCTGAATCCTGTTAAGTCTTTCTCGCAAGTTGTCAAATGTGTGGGTAGTTGTCAGATGCCCAAAACAGTTACCAAATATAAGTGGCACTTTAAATCTGAACCTTTTCCTCAAACCATTTCTCTGGACTCATAATATCTACTCTTTGGCTTCCCCTAGAGTCCCAAGAAGTGCCATATCCATCATAGTTATGAACATCTGCATCAAGTCCTCAAAACAGCCCTTTGTGTCACATCCAAGTTCCAAGTGAACTCAGGGGCTGGTGTAAAAGTTACATTTAGGTTCAAAAGCAAACAACAAAGACCCATTTCCCTCTCACTTACAAAGAATACAGAAGTATACAGTCCAAGACTGGCATGGCAGCTCTATGCTGTCAGAGACTCCAGGTTCATCTATCTTATTGCATTGGCAGAAGTGTTCACCATTCCAAAAGTTACCTTTTGACCCAATATGCTGCTGGAGCTCTAAACATTACATCCATATTCCAGGAAGCAGATAGAAGGCATGATTAGAATAAAGGCATGCTCCTTTCTTTTAAGGATTCTTTGTAAAAATCTATACCTCTCCTTCTATCTTTGGTCAGAACTTGATCACATAACTTGATCACATAACTATACTCAGCCGCAAGGGAGGCCAGGAAGTGTAGTGTTCTTGTTGTACAGCAATATGCTGAGATAATTAGAACAGAGTTCTATTAGAAGAATGAAAGAGATCATGGATACTGGGAGACAACTGGAGTCTCTGCTACACCCAGTTAGTTCTACTCTCAACACAAAGTATTTTGAGAATCAATCCTTCTAATAAATCAAGACAATTTGAGGCAAGTGTATCATTACCTAAAATAAGTTGTAGGGGTAAATATGGAGGAGGCGAAATAAGAAGAGAAAATTTGCTAAGTGCAAACCTAAACTCTCACTTTCCAGCATCTCAGTGAAAACATAACAAGACTATCCCAGGACATTTACTATCTTAGTAACAAGTTTAACAAAACACAAAACTTAACACTGTTCTTCCCTGCAGACTATAGTGTATCTGAAAATATACAGAATTTTAATTTCAAAATATATATCACATTGCATAGAGTGTTAGCAAAATGGAAATAAACAACTCCAAATCCCCATCATTTCACAAAAACATTAAAAAACAAGCAGAAGTTGTCAGAAAAAATTGTCAGAACTCTAGAAAAGAATCAAAGGCTTACGGCAACCAACTAAGCAATGAATCAAGAACAGGGCAACTTTAAAATGATAGGAAAGGCTGGGTGCGGTGGCTTACACCTATAATCCCAGCACTTTGGGAGGCCAAGGTGAGAGGACTGCCTGAGCCCACAGGTTCGAGACCAGTCCGGGCAACCTGATGAGACCTCATCTCTACAATAAATCAAAAACTTAGCTAGATGTGGTGGTGCGTGCCTGTAGTTCCAACTACTTGAAAGGCTGAGGCAGAAGAATCACCTGAGTCTAGCAGGTCGAGGCTGCAGTGGCTATGAACATGCCACTGCACTCCAGCCTGGGCGAAAGAGTGAGACTCCAACTCAAAAAAAAAAAAAATGATAGGAAAGATGTGTGGCATTTTACTTGCTTTCATCCCAACCCCTCACCAGCTAAGCAGTGGTCTTGAAGACAACAGCCTTAATCCCCACTGCAGGACCCTAGTACCTGGTTCCAGAGGGAGCTGAGCAACCTCATTTGCAATTTTTTATGTTTGCCTGATCTAACCTGTCTAGGAATGACCCAAAGGAATAACTTAAGGTGCCCATCTCCAGCTCATCTCCATTTCACCTAACTTGGAGCCCATTCATAGCAGGGAAGCATCAGGCATTGCTTGAAAGTATTGTAAGGTACACAAAAAAACCTGCAGCCACCTGGGATGAAAAATATGGCCCATTCAAAGGGGGAAAAAAAGGACAGAAACCATTCCTGAGGAGGTTAAGACACTGGACACATTAGGTGAAAACTTTACATCAACTGTCTTAAACATGCTTAAAGAACTAAAGGAAACCATGGACAAAGAAATAAAAGAAGCAAGGAAAACAATGTATGAACAAAACAAGAATATCAATAAAGACACAAAATTATTAAAAGGAAGAATTAGAATTCTGAAGCAAAAAAATAAAAATTAAAACATTGACTAGAGGGACCCAACAGCACATTCAAGCAGACTGAAAAAAGGATCAGCAAGTTTGAAGAGAGGACAACTGAAATTATCGAATCTAAGGAGCAAAAAGAGAAAAGAATGTAGAAAAGTGAACAGAGCCTAAGGGGCCTATGGCACAACATCAAGCAGACCAACATATGCATTATGAAAGTTCCAGAAGGAGAGAGAGAAAAAAAGATTAGAAAAACATTTGAGGCCAGGTTTGGTGACTCAGCCTATAATCCCAGCACTTTGGGAGGCTGAGGCAAGTAGAATGCCTGAGCCCGCAAGTTCAAGACCAGGCAATTTGGCAAGATCTCATGTCTACAGTAAAAATCAAAAATTAGCTGGGCACCGTAGCATGTGCCTGTAGTTCTGGTTACTTGGAAGGCTGAGGCAGAAGGATCGCCAGAGCCCAGCAGATCGACGCTACTTGGAAGGTTGCAGCAGAAGGATCACCAGAGCCCCCAGCAGGTCGACACTGGGGTGGCTGTGAGCATGCCACTGCACTCCAGTCTGGACAATGAAGTGAGACTCCAACTCAAAAAAAAGAAAAATATTTGAGGAAATAATGGCTGGAAACTTCCCAAATTTGATGAAATACATGAATCTACATATCCAAGAAGCCCAAGAATCTCCAAGTATGATAAACCCAAAGAGATTCACACTGAAACACATTATAATCAAACTGATGAATGCGAAAGACAAAGAGAGTCCTAAAAAAAAAGCAAAGAAAAGTGATTTGTTGCATACAAGGGATCCTCAATAAGATTAAAGTTGATTTCTCAGAAGAAACCTTGGAGGCCAGAAGGAAGTAGGATGACATATTTAAAGGGCTAAAAGAAAAAAATAACCTGTCAACCAAGAATTCCATGCCTGGCAAAACTATCCTTCAAGAATGGCAGAAAAATTAAGAAACTCCCCATTAAAAGCTAAGGGCGTTCATTACTAGTAGAAAAATGCTTAGAGATTTCTTCAAGATGAAATAAAAGAATACTAGACAGTAACTCAAAGCCACATGAAGAAATAAAGAACTTTTGGTTCCAAAATGGCAGCATAGAGGAAAGTTGGCTTCACTCTCCACTAACAGAAAGCAGAAAACAAATATACAGCACCAAGATTTTCACCAGCAATAAACTAGAACTCAAATATTAGGATGTGATAGTTCCCAAGGCCACAGAGAAGTGAAAAAACTCTGAGCATATAGTAAGAGAATTGGACTTCCACATCCATGATGCCCCTCCCTTCATTCTACCCAGCACCAAGTACTTGGAAAATTCCTCCCACCCCACCCCCATTCACAGTTTCTAAACTGGATAAACTGAGATCAAGGTGGACAAACAGCTTTCCCATAATCTTGGGTTCCTTGGCAAGTGACCTCCCCTGCCTTAACCCACAGGAACCATTGCAAGTGCTGCAAGGGATAAATACCCCTGAGGACACAGGTGGAACTATCACATCCGGCCCTAAAAACTCTGCTCTGTGTCTCAGCCAAAGGAGACATCAAATCAGAGTGACTTATCAGCAGCACTACAGTGTAAGAGGTAAATTCCACATGTCCCCTGGGCACAAACTGCTAGCTGGCCTGCCCACACTGCCAGGATGTCCCCTTTGGAACTTCCCTCATTTCAGATGAGCAGTGGTCCAAGCATTTACTAGAGCCAAGGTAAACGTGAGCTTAAGACTCCACCTAACCTCAACAACAAGGGTACCTGCATAATGAACATTTGTATACCTAACCCTGAATTGTACCCCATATCTTCAAAATAAAAAATTGAAGACTCTACCTAGAGCTGAAAAGGAAGCAGTGACTTGGTGATAAAGACTCTCTAAGGCTGGATGCAGTGGCTCACATCTATAATTTCAGTACTTTGGGAGGCCAAGGTGGGAGGATTGCTTGAGCTCAAGAGTTTGAGACCAGCCTAGGCAACATAGCAAGACCTCATCTCTACAAAAAAGAAACAAAAAAGTAGCTGGGTGTGGTAGTGCACACTTGTAGTCCCAGCTACTGAGGAGGCTGAGGTAAAAGGATCTCCTAAGTCCAAGAGGTCAGGGCTGTGGTAAGCTGTGACCATGTCACTGGCACTCCAGCCTGGGCAACAGAGTGAGACCCTGATTCAAGGAAAAAAAAAAAAGAATCTCTAAGCAAATATATCCAATTAAAAATCAAACAAGTCAGACAGAAAAGACTGGAATAAATAACTCGTCCTTCAAGGCAAAGACACAGACATATATCCACAAGAAACAACAGCAGAGAACCATGACTTCCCCAAATAGACAAAGCAAGGAACCGGTGACTGACCCTGAAGAGATGGTGATATGTGAGCTCTCTGACCAACAATTCAAAGGAAGAATTCTTAAGGAAACTCAGTGATCACCAAGAAAACACAGAAAAGAAATTTAGAAATTTGTCAGATAAATTAAACAGAGATTAAAATCGTTTTTTAAAAATCAGAAAGAAATATCGGATACTAAATTTAATAGACCTAACTGATATTTACAGAACAATTTACCCAGCTGCTAAAGAATACTCATTTCATCAGCACATGGAACATTCTCCAGAATAAACCATATCTTAGGCCATAAAATGAATCTAGACAAATTCAGAGAAGCAGAAATCATATCAAGTATATTTTCTGAACACAATAGAATAAAACTAGAAATCAATAACAAGAACCTCAGAAACTACACAACCACATGAAAACAAAACAACATGCCCCTTAATGGCCAATGAGGAAATTAAGGGAGAAAGTTTTAAAATTCTTAAAACAAAGGAAAATTAAAATACAACATACATTCAGTAGAAATAAATTAAATCAAGACTTAAAAAATACAGAAAATCAACAAAATGAAAAGTTGGTTTTCTGAAAAGAAACAAAATTGACAAAATTTTAGACTAACAAAGAAAAAGATCCAAATAAATAAAATAAAAAAGGAGATATAAAAACTGAGACCACAGAAATACAAAGAATCTTTAGAGATTATTATAACAACTATATGCTAACAAATTGGAAAACTTAGAAGAAATGGATAAAGTCCTGGACACATATAACCTACCAAGATGAAACCATGAGAAATAGAAAACCACAATAAGCCAATAAGTATCAAGATAGAAGCCATAACAAAAAGCCTTCCATAAAAGGAAAGCCTGAGATCTGATGGCTTCACTACTAAATTCTACCAAACTTTTAAAGAATTAATACCAAAATAGAATACTAACATAGTACTACTCAAATTCTTCAAAAAATTGAAGAGGAAGGAATACTTACAAACTCATTACATGAGGTCAACAAAACCCTGGAACCAAAACCAGACAAGGACACAACAAAAAAAGAAAACTACAGGCCAATATCACTGATGAACATAGATGCAAAAATCCTCAATAAAATACTAGCAAACCTTCAAGACCAGCCTGGGCAACATGGTGAGACCTCGTCTCTACAATAAATAAATAAAAAAATTAGCCAGGCATGGTAGCACACACGTGCAGTTCCAGCTACTTGGAAGGCTGAGGTGGAAGGATCCACCTGAGCCCAGCAGGTTGAGGGTGCGGTGGCTGGGAGCATGTCACTGCACTCCAGCCTGGGCCACAGAGTGAGACTCCAATTCAAAAAAAATATGTTTTTCTCTGCTAAGGTTGCCCTTTGATGAGCATTTACATGGACATAAATATCTTCATACCGTGGGACAATTGGAGAGTTTTGTTCACATATCTCTTCTCTAGATTTCTTAGTCACCAATTTTCCAATCCTATTCTTTCCAAGTCCCTGACCATCCAGCCAGACCACTAGCCACCTCCTGCAATTAACTTTTATTAATCACTACAGATCTATACTTCTTGCCATCTATCCTTCCAGGAGAAATGAACAATGAGTACACTGCTCAATTGCCCAACTGGGAGGATTTCCATTCCCGACTACTCTTCAGACCCACCCCAAAGTGCAGTTTAGTACTCCATTGGTTCGTTTATAGGTGGTGCCAGCGTGTCTTGCAAAGTCATTACCCAGTCTAAATGTTTTCTTCCTTGGTTACCTGGACACCGGGAAACTTCTCATGACTATATAGGTGCATACTGAAAAGGAGAAGCCAAAGTAGCAGACGTAAGAGCCTCTTGCTCATCCAGCTTACTTGTTCCTTTCAAATCCAACCTAGCATAAACCACACTCGCTTGATGGCGGAGGGATGGGATGCAATAATGCAGATACCACAGAGTTGTTTTAGGGCCCACAGTGAGACTGACACAAGCCATAACTCCATTACTCACCTAATTACCACACTCTTTTTCTCTAATTGGTGGACCACAATGTCATTTTGGGTTCCTAAGCATGCGGTAATCTCCAAAAATCTGGCTATTTCCCCTTCCCTAATGTATATTCATTCTGGCAAATGATGCTGGTCCCTTTAGGAAGAGTCATAGTACATTGAAAAAGTGTCACGGTATACACTTTTGGCTATGTAGCATTCCTGGCATTGATTCAGGTCAGACTTCTGCTCACTAGACCTAGAGCTTTTTTGTTTGTGTAAATGAAGCAAGACTTTAGTAAGCTGTCTATCTACTTTTGGGGACACCACAATCAGCCAGTGCTAAAACATTCTTCAAGACAGACCATTATGAATATTGCTTTGGGTTCACTGTCCACTGTGGTAATTATGCCCATGTTGTCTCTAACTGTTAAGTGTTACCACTTGGTCCCTGCCACTCCAGAATTCCGTCATCACTACTGAATCCAGAGAGCCTGGTTTTATAGTCTCATTTCCCACTGTAATCTCTCTCTTGCAGAGAATTGGCACTACGGAGCTCTTCAGGGTTGCTGGGACTCCCCTCACCAATGTATTTCTTTTTTGAGACAAGATCTCCCTCTGTTGCCTAGGCTGGAGTGCAAGTGGCACAGAGTGGGCAGCCTCAGACTTCTGGGCTCAAGAGATCCTACTTCCTTAGCCTCCTGAGTAACTGGGACAACAGGTACATGCCACCAAGCTCAGCTACATTTTTTGTATATTCATAGATATGAGGTTCTTGCTATGTTGCTCAGGTTGATCTCAAACTTCTAGCCTCAAGAGATCCTCTTGCTTCGACCTCCCAAAGCACTGGGATTACAGGCATGGGCCACCACATCCACCCTCACCAATGTATTTCTTAAAGCCTTGGTGGGTATGTCCTCCGGGTCCTCCTGGGGAACCAGGAAAGGGGGTGGGTGAGCAGATCTTAAATAATAAATCTATTCCAGCAGTTTAATTTTCCTGTGCTTTTGAATACCTCCCTCTATGGTATATTAAGGAAGTTATAAAATCTCAGCCTTATATAGTATAGTCCATCTTTGGATCTATTGCACTGAGCAAATGATTGGAACAACTCCCAGCTACTCAAACTACTACAATAGATCTAGAATCTTTGCTTATATATTCTTATCAGTAAATTCAGCCAGATTCTACATTATATTTCTTTCATCATAACCTGATACCATTAGGGTCTATTCCCATATTGATATAAGTTGGAGACATCTTGTAATCCTTTTTGATGTGGCAATGCCTCTTCATGAGTCACACTTTGTGCCTGGTATCCTGAAGTTTGCTGGGTCTTGAGTCTGATTATAGATCTAGGAGCAGTGAAAGGTAGGGAGCTAGGTCTCCAGAAAGCTCGTCATTCTCCTGCAAGAATAGCACCTCGAAGAGGTGACTAGAGATTCTCTGGGAAAGGGGTGAGTAAACTTCACAGGAAAGGAGGAAAGGATGCTTCTGCTGGCAAAAAGTTTGGCAAGATTTGCAGTTCAGGGTTCCATCTTCATTAGACCCTTCCGGCTGTCCCCACCCCAATTTTTATAGGGCCCTATACCTTCTCAGTCAATGCCCTCTAACTTTAACATGCGACCCTTCAAGGTTGTGAATTCAATCAGCATTGTAAGTTGTAAGTAGATTTGAGGATCGGTTTTTAGAAATCTCAACCTGCATCTCCAGGAGATGAGTTTTTTTGTTTTTGTTTTTGTTTTTTCAGGGCAGTCGTAAGTGCTTCCTGGTTTGTTATCCATTTCTTGATCTGAGAATTTAAAGCCCTGAACTCATCATCTGCCAATTTTCCAGTACACTTAGAAGCAACCAACCAACCTCTCAGTCCTTGTACCTTTTATTTCCACAGAAACGTTCTATAGTAGTAGCTACTGGTCAACCAAAAGTCTTACCTTCTATAGGGCTTGACTCTAGGAGTCTGAAGACAATAATTTAAGTTGCTAATGTTTAATGTGCCATGGTTACCACCAACCCCTTCACTCCTGAAAACAGAGGCCTTAATGCTTCTAAATCTACTCAGGTTAGAGAACCATACCAGATTCCCATCCCTTTTTTTTTTTTTTTTTTTTTGAGTTGGAGTCTCACTCTGTCGTCCAGACTGAAGTGCAGTGGCACGCTCCCGGCCACTGTAGCCTCCACCTGCTGGGCTCCGGCGATCCTTCCGCCTCAGTCTTCCAAGTAGCTGGAACTACAGGCGAGCGCTACCACGCCCGGCTAATTTTTTGATTTATTGTAGAGATGAGGTCTCGCCAAGTTGCCTGGGCAGGTCTCGAACCCGCGGGCTCAGGCAATCCTCTCACCTCAGCCTCTCAAAGCATGGGATTACAGGCTGAGCCACCGAGTCCGGCTCAGATTCCCATCCTTAAGATTCTTTTCCGTGGAAGCATTGCTAGTGCCCATAACTGTATCAGTGAGGGTTCCAACAGACAGGCAAAGCCACTATGAGTGTTACAGGATAGGGATTTATTATAGGGATTAGGCCCAGCACAACTGTGGGGGGAGATAGGAAAGTGATATTCCAGAGAGCGAACTGGAGGATCAGAGATAAAATCACTAAGTAATCGTCCTGAGGCATTGACTAGGGTGGAAACTAAGAAGCCAAGCACATGGAGCCACTGAAATGGGACTGCAAAGGGTACCTTGTAGAGAGGTCCGTGAGATGCTGTTGCCTCTTGGTAGTGTCTCCTCTGTGAGTTCACGGCTAAGCATCTTGTGGAGAACATAGAGCTACTCCTGGTAAGCAGAAGGGCCGGTTCTGGAGCAGAGAAGGAAGGCAGACTGGGACCCACTTGACCTCTAAGCATCTGTCTGTAACCATACTCAACCACAAAGCCTATTAAAGAATCATGGCAGCTCCTGCATCTCCACCTCCTCCCTCCCACATCCCAGTTCTATGGGCAGCTCTACACAGGAAGGAGGTTTGGGAGAGGCTGTTCATAGCTTAATGAAGTTAGCAATAGAACATTGCAGTATAGGGAATATAACAGTTCTACAGCTTATAAATTTACAAGTCATCAGTTCAGACAATAATTGAGACTAATTTGCTCTGTCAAAGCTTCAAATGGAATGAAGAAAGAATCTGATCATCTCAGCTTGGCTGTGTCCACAGCTGGTCCAATCAACTATGCCCAAAAGGCACAAGTCATGTGGTAAAATGTGGCCAGTGGCCCTCCCCTGGGAATCAAGGGGCAGTTCTCAGAGAAGAAAGATGGTTCATAGCAGTTCTCAGAGAAGAGAGATGGTTCAACTGATATTGTATAAAACTGAGGACTTTGGAGGGCTGCTTATCACTAATGTGAGTTGCCCTGATCACAAGACAAAGTAGAGGCTATGACCACAGAAGGAACTCACACTCCTTTCTGGGTGCCAGAATGGCAGTAACCAATCCTTTTCATCTCAACAGACTTCCCCACACGCCAGGCACTGCATTGGGACTTTGGAACTAACACCTTACAAGCTTCTGCAGAACTTACACAGCAGAAGGTTTTAAATAGTTGGAGCCTGGCACTTAAAGGAAGAAGGGATCAGAAAGACTCAGAACCTGGCGATGCCAGGAGACAAGCAGCTTTTTTCCTTAGCAGTCCAACTATCCCCGCGGTGTGCTCATCGTTAGGACTACACTTTGGCACCAAGCACATCACCTGAGAAGCTCGTTCATGCAGAAGAGATCTCCTAAAATTCTGTTGCCATGCTAGGAAATTATTCTGTGTTCTTTTAGGTGATGGTCAGTCAGGTAGGGCCACAACAGGGGACAAAGGAGAGGCTCAGGAAAAGAATGCATATTATTCTCACAGGTCCAGCATGAGGCCCCGTAACTCAGTGCCTTTATGGGGAGTCGGGGTGATGCGCACACGAGAAGGTGCCAGGAAATCTGTTGAGATTTCATCGGGTGCGTATGATGCTACTAGTTCTCCTGGTCACCTGGCAGGATGCTCACAGCCTGTTTGTGGGGATGTTGAGGCAACAGGAAAAACATATGAAGTTTTTAAATGATACAACACAGAGATGGAGAAAGGGCCAGGAACAATGTGCAAGAGAGGGAGGGGCAGGAAAGAGCTGAATCACTACAGAGGTTTGAGTTCAATGAAACGTATCCAAGGACTTCTTTTTTTCCTCTCGATTCCTCCTTCCCTTCCACCTTCCTTTTTTCTTTCTTTCTCTCTTTCCTTCCTTTCTTCCTCCCTGCTTTCCTCTCCAGGAGAGATGAGGAAGCTGGGGCAGTCTACGGTTCAGTGGTTAGCCGTTATATATTACTGGCCACATATTTTACACTCGGCAGCATGAAAAAAGGGCATAAAACTGCAATTAAATGTCTGAACTGTTGCTATTTTGGAAATTAAAACAGCCTACATTATCCTCGGTGCAACTCCGATTACTGACTCAGGGCTGAGGAGCAGTTATTCCCACCACTTTAACCGACTTCTTTCCCATAAAATCACGTTGTTAATGGGTCCCCAGGGACCTCTGAAAATAACAAGATCTGTAATAAAGAAATTAATAACATGCAGAGCAGGCCACAGCTAAAAAGCTTTTTAGAATACATTAATGGTTCTATTCTGAATGAGGAATACTTGCACCCAAATTCCTTCCTCCTGTGTTTGATTTCTGGTTGGTGCAGAAATCTGGTGAGTGTGGGGGAGAGGGGATGTCTTGGCTGCAGTGGCAGCAGGAAGACTGCACCCAGTGGTGAGGGCAGTCAGCCACCCCTGGGTATCAGTCTCCTTGCAGACAGAAGAGCTCGACAGTCCCCAAACTCTGACCCACCTCTGCTTTCTCTGTCTTCCCTCTTGACTCTCCCTTGTCCTCTCTGGTCATTTCCCTCTCACTCCCTTTTTCCTGTCTCTGTCAAGTTCTGTCTCCATCTGTTTACTCTTTCTCACTATGGTTTTCTCCTTCCTCTTCTTTATTTTTCTCCCTCCCCACCAGCCTGCCCTCCCTTGCAACTTTCTTCCTGTATCGGACTGTCCCTCTGCTTTCCTTTATGTCTCATTCCCTCTCTCTATTGCTACCTCTGAGTTTCTGTGCCTCTCATTGTCTTTATCTGTCTTGTCTGTTTTCTCTCTCTTCATTTCACATTCTATCCCTTCTTCGGTTTCCCTGTCTCTACTTCAGTGCTTCTCTGACTTTCTACATTTCTGCCCGTCTCTATCTAGCTTCACGTTCATATATATGTTATATACATATGTATATGCTATGTATATGTATCACACATATATAGGGCATGACCCTGCTTCTCATTCTTTCTCAGTCAACCTCCTTCTACTGGTCTCCCTTCTACTCCTCTGTCTGTCTGTCCCCCTTTCCTCCCTGTTTTTAAGCCTCCTCCTCCCATCTCCCCTCTGGGATCCCTCAAACTCCACACGTTCTCTGTCTGAATCCAGCTCTTTGCCCTTAATTTATCTAGGACAAAGCTGAGATTTTCCTAGAGACCTGATTAGGAAATTAAGTGGTCACTACGAAGATGCAGCTGCCTAGACAGGACCAAGTTCACCCTGAAATTTTGAGTTCCCACTCCATGTGGGGACTGGAAGGGCTTTGGAGTCATGTGACCAGTCACAAGAAGGACGGGGGCATTCTCCACATCTTGCCTACTGCTAATTTTGAGGATAAGGACTTTGAAATCTGACTACCTTCCAATTCCATGTTCTTACTTTCTCATTGGCTATGAGACCTTGAGCAAGTCACTGAAACTCTCTGAACCTCAGTTTCTTCATCTGTAAAATGGGGATGATAATAGGGAGGTAAATAATTTGTGTAATTTTGTAATTCACCGGGGCATGATGAATGGAAAACAAAAAACAAAATGGCAGAAATCTTGTGTGAGTGCCATAGCAGCATCTCTCATCAATAAGTGAAGCCTATTTCCCCAATTCTTGAATGTGGGTTGGCTTTGTCCCCTACTGTTGCCATGAGAACAAGCCTAGCTAGCCTCCTGGAGGATGAGAGGCTATATGGGCAGAGACAAGCCATCTCAGCTGAGTCATCGTAGGCTAGCCAGCCCCCAGCTGCAAGGTAGCTGACATGTGACGATCCCAGCCCAAATCAGCAAATCCATCCCACAGAGCCCAGTCCAAACTGCAGATCTATGGAATGATGAGCCAAATAATTTTTTAAATTTTAGTAATATATTTAATTTAATCCAATACATCATTTCAAGGAATTTTTTCTAAGACATCTTACCAAATTTTAATTTTGACATATAATCTACAGCAAAAAGAGTCTTAATGAAGACTTTTGACATTCTTTCTTTCTTTTTTTTTTTTTTTTTTTTTTTTTTTTTGAGTTGGAGTCTCGCTCCGTCGCCCAGACTGGAGTACAGTGGCCGCTTCCGGCCACCGCAGCCTCGACCTGCTGGGCTCCGGCGATCCTTCCGCCTCAGCCTTCCGAGTAGCCGGAACTACAGGCGCGC
>CAUYQG010300317.1:0-26483 GCA_963574415.1 Tarsius wallacei | reverse complement strand
CCATTGCGGCCACTGCCTTGCTAAGCTATGGTGTGGCCATGTGTTCTTTGAGCTATGGCCAGACCATATTTCTTAAGCTTTGGTCCCCTCCCCTACCTTGGGGAGGTGAATCTCCTCTTTCTCTCTCAAACTTACTTTCTAAATAAACTATGTTTTCTAGTCTAAAAAAAAACAAAACAAGAAAACAAACAAAATATCTCTGGCAGGGCACAATGGCTCACGCCTGTAATCCCAGCACTTTGAGAGGCCGAGGCGGGAAGATTGCCTGAGCCCAGGGATTTGAGACCAGCATCTCTACAATAAATAAAAAATTAACCGGACGTGGCAGTTCCGGCTACTTGGAAGGAAGAGGCCGGAGCCCAACTGGTCGACGCTGGGGTGGCCATGAGTGTGCCGCTGTACTCCAGCCTGGTCGACAGAGTGAGACTCCAACTCGAAAAAAAAAAAATATTAGCTGGGTGTGGTGGTATGCACCTATAGCCCCAGCTACTTAGAAGGCTGAGACAGAAGGATCGCCTGAGCCCAGTAGGTCAAGGCTATGGTAGCCATAATCATGCCCTTGCACTCCAGCCTGGACAACAGAGTGAGATTCCAACTCAAAAAGTATACAAAAAGTATATATATATACTCTTTTGTGCTGATGTTCTTTGATCAGAATGTCTTTATCGATGCCCTTATGAGATGGCTGCAGGCCAGTCCTCATGGCCCAGTGTGAGTTTGCAGAAAGGTCTTCTGGGAACGTAGCACGATTATCCAAGATGTCAAGTGGCAGATAGCACCGACGTCCACACTGTGTGCTCAGAACAAGGGCTTCCTACTTACAGTGACATTCACCTATTCTCGTTCTCTCTTCCCTTCTATCTTCCACACCACACCATCTTTAGCTGAGAAAGTAGTTAATTCTGCAAACGAGCCCTCCTCTCCAATTTAACGGGCCTGGGCACAGCTTCATGGGAAGCCAGGCTGCCTGTGATGTGACCACCCCCAGGATCCCCAGGTCAAAAGATCTCATTCTGGGGTAGAATCTGTTGCATCTTGCGTTTTTCTATTTCCCTAGAGAGGAATGTCCAAAAAGGCGTGGCTGGGAGGTTAACCGCAGCTATGCAGGCAACAGGGGACTGCCTTACTTCATCGTTTCCTACGGGCTTAATTTGGGATCCTGTCCAAGGAGCTGTGTTTTGGACGGAAAGTGTGAAAACAGGGTGGACCTCCTTCTCCCAGGTTTCAACGGGAAGATTGAGGCGATGCTTCCAATGACTAATAGACGTCTTTTTTGGAATTCTATCACAGGAGAACCTAATACCTACTTGTCACAGAGACTGAAAATAATACAATCCCATGTGACCATTAATCAAGCACCTGCAGTGAGCTAGGCACTGTGTTCAATTCTCTTGCCGTAACTCTCCGAGGTAGCTTTTTTTTTCGTTTTTTTTTTTTTGAGCTGGAGTCTCACGCTGATTCCCAGACTGGAGTGCAGTGGCCGCTCTCAGCCACTGCAGCCTCGACCGGGCTCCGGCGATCCTTCCACCTCAGCCTTCCAAGCAGCCAGAATTACAGGCACGTGCTACCACGCCCGGTTTATTTTTTTTTTTTTATTTATTGTAGAGATGAGGTTTCGCCAAGTTGCCCAGGCAGGTCTCGAACCCACAGGCTCAGGCAATTCACTCACCTCGGCCTCCCAAAGCGCGGGATTACAGGCTGAGCCACCGAGCCCGGCCGAGGTACCTTTTATTACCCCATTTTGCTACAGTGAAAACAGAAGCTCCAAGAGTTCGGGAGTAAGTAGCAAGTAACTTGCAAGACTAGAGTTTGAATTAAAGTCTGTCTGCCCTGGTGTGGTGTCTCTCTGAAGTGCCTGCAGAAGAGATAAAATGATGGCAATCCTTTTGGCTAAAGAACACATGATTCTGTCTTCTATAAATGTGCTCTGGCCAGGCCCAGACAAAGCGTTCTAGACACAGATTTCTTATCAGCCTGAAGCTGATAAGGGGAATTTACCAATAAATTATAGATTCTGGAGCTGGCAAATAGGTCTCATCGCACAAATTCTGATTATTTGTTAGCAAGTGTCTGGAGTGCTGTGTTAAGAAAGATTCTGGTCAGTTGCGGTGGCTCATGCCAGTAATTCCAACACTTTGGGAGGCAGAGGCGAGAGGATTGTCTGAGCCCATGGGTTCAAGAACAGTCTGGGCAACTTAGTGAGACCTCGTCTCTATAATAAATCAAACAACAAAAAAATAATTAGCCAGGAATGGTAGCGCATGCCTATTTCCAGCTACTTGAGAGGCTGAAGCAAAATTGCCTGAGCCCAGCAGGTTGAGGCTGCTGTGGCCGTAAGCATGCCATTGCACTCCAGCCTTGGTGGCAGAGAGACTCCGACTCAGAAAAAGAAAGAAAGAAAGATTCTGAGGCCGTGTGTGAGCCCAAGGGCAAGAAGCACTCTGGTGGATGAGGGACACCTGGCCTGGATTCAAGAGACGCGACTACAAAAAATACGCCAAATGTTTTTTATCTTTGATGTCTTGTGTGGGGTGCTGAGTCTTGAAATTTAGACTCAGACCTGATGAAGATGGGTTCGATAAAATGTGGTGTTAGCTCACAGTTCTGTGTGACGTGGGAGGCAATGAAACCCCACAATAGATTAGATTAGAAATGATACAAGCATGCATGAGTTTGAGGAAAGCTGAACTCGTAAAAATATAAATTATGAGACTCCCAACCTCATAAAAGGATTGCTGGAATGCTTTTAAATAGTAACATTGCCTCAACATTACCCCAAACTCATGTAATTCATGCATGGAGGTTTTTATAATTCCCTCCAAGATGGAAGAAGATGGCAGAATAAGAACTTCTTATTATTGGCATATTGTTAAAATGTCCATACTATCCAAAGCAATCTACAGATTCAATGCAATCCTTGTCAACATTCCAAAGACATTTTTCACAGAAATGGAACAAACAATACAAAAATTCATATGGAACCACAAAAGACCCCAAACGACCAAAGCAATCTTGAGGTGTGGGGGGGAAAAGCCGGAGGCATTACAGAACCTGGTTTTGAAATATGCTACAAAACTATAGTAACCAAAACAGTATGGCACTGACATAAAAACAGACACACAGACCGATGGAACAGAATAGAGAGCCCAGAAGTAAATCCATACATTTATGGCTACTTGATTTTCAGTGAAAGTGCCAAGAACAGACAATGGGGAGAGGGCAGTCTTTTCAATAAATGATATTGGGACTGCTAACAACCCACTTGCAGAATAATGAAACTGGACCCTTATCTCACACCAGATACACAAATCAAACTCAATAGGGGTTGAGTTACAAGTTATAAGACTTAAGAGTCAGACTTGGAACTGTAAAACTACTCAAGGAAAACATAGGGGTGAAGCTCCTTGGAATTGATCTGGGCAATGATTTTTTTTTAATATGACCCCAAAAGCATAGACAACAAAAGCAAAAATAGACAAATGGGATAACATCAAACTAAAAAGTTTCCGCATGGCAAAGAAAACTATAAACAGAGTGAATAGAAAACTTATGGAATGGTAGGAAACATTTTCAAACCACATATCTGAAAAAGGGTTAATATCCAAACTTTATAAGGAGCTCAGACAACTCAATGTAAGAAAGCAAATAACCAGATTAGAAATGGGCAAAAGATAGGAATGGACATTTCTCAAAAGAAGATGCCCAGATGGCCGACAGGGTCATGAAAAAGGCTCAAGTCACTCACCGTGAGAGAAATGCAAATTAAAAGCACAGGGAGGTATCACCACACACCTGTCAGGATACCTGAGGCTGCGGGTTCGAGACCAGCCCGGGCAAATGGTGAGACCTTGTCTCTACAATAAATCAAAAATTAGCCGGGCATGGTAGCATATGTCTGTAGTTCTGCTACTTGGAAGGCTGAAGCAGAAGGATCGCCGGAGCCCAGCAGGTCGAGGCTGCGGTGGCTGTGACCATGCCACTGCACTCCAGCTTGGGCGACTGAGTGAGACTCCAACTCAAAAAAAAACAAAACAAAAACAAAACCTACCGCAGAGAGTTGATGCGAGGTTACGGCAAGATTATGAACGTCATGCCTAGCGCACTGCAGGCACTTGTAGTGTGGCTGAACCTGTGTCGAGTGTTAAGTGAAATAAGCCAAGCACAGAGAGACAAAGGCTGCATCATCTCACACGTGGAGTCTTAAAAAAAGTTGAACCTGGAAGTAGACAGGCAAGAGGCAGTTGCTAAGGGCAGGGGATGGGAGTGGTTGGAAAGATATTGGTCAAAGGACACAAAGTATCAGTTAGACAGGAGGAATACATTCAGATCTATCTTACAACATGCTGACTATACTTAATAACGATGTGTCATAGTCTTTTTTCCCCCATGTTCTGGTCTTCAAGATCTGAGGTGTCATATTCTTGAAAATCACCAAGAGGCTGGATCTTCAGGGTTCCTACCACAAGAAAGTGAAAAGCATACGAGGTCATGTGTATGTTAATTACCTCGATTGAGCCATCCTGCCGATGTATACATATTTCAAAACAATAGATTGGAGGTGGTCCATATAGGCAATTTTTATTTGTCCATTGAAAAATAAATGAATAAAAGAAGCTGAACTATTGGGAGATGTTACCTATTGAAGAGCGATCAGGAATGAGCATTTATAAAACCCATGCCAGATTATTAGACAAGAGGAACTATGATTCCATGTACAGAGCCCAGCTACTCGGGAGGCCGAGGCTGGAGGATCACTGGAGCCTGGGAGTCCGAGGCTGCTGTGTGCTATGATCACACCTGTGAATAGCCAGTGCATTCCAGCTTGGGCAGCATAGGGACGCTGTCATAAAAAAAAAAAAATTAATGTGCATGACTTTGCAAGAATATGTCTATCAAAGGAAAGCTTAGCTATTGATATTCTGGAAGTAAAGGAAAATGTCAGCAGATGGGGAAAGATCTTTACACGGAATCTTCACGATCCATTTGGTTGGGCTGATTTTCACAACATGCCCAGGGATCTGGATGATGTTGCATTCTGCGTGCAGTCTGATATCTGCAGCAAAGGACACCGTGGGACCTGTCCCTGGAATCAAGTCATCTTTCTGAGTCCTTCAGTCCGAGGGGAACCAGCGTGGAAGGATTCCCTAGACCACCGGGACCCCTCCCTGACCTACCAGCCAAAGCCACCACCCAAAGCTAGCTCTTGGGATCAGACTTGGAATTTGACTCTATTCAAGCATGCTGAAATTAACAAGAGTCATGTGTGACTCTGCTGAGGCTATTGTAAAAAAAAAAAAAAAAAAAAAAAAAATCTTAATTTTCTACCTGTTTCTGGTTATTGATATTTTCAACTGTTAAAACTAGGCAAGAGCTGGGAACAGTGACTCATGCCTGTGATCCCAGAACTTTGAGAGGTGGAGGCGAGAGAATGGCCTGAGCCCACAGATTCGAGACCAGCCTGGGCGACTTGGCAAGACCTTGTCTCTACAATAAACCAAAAAATTAGCCAGGTGTGGTGGCACACACCTGTAGTTCCAGTGACTTGGAAGGCTGAGGCAGAAGGATCGCCTGAGCCCAGCAGGTCGAGGCTGCGGTGGCTGTGATCGTGCCAGAGTAATAAGACTCCAAATCAGTAACAACAACAGCAAAAAAATGCAAGAATCACTGTTCTCTGATCAAAGCGATAATTTCATATTGAGAACATCTTGTAAATTCAGAACAATTTGAGGGTACTGCCTCTATTTAATGTGCTTTCAAAGTACATCTGCAATGTACTTTACTACCAGAAGACGAGGTGACCATCTGGCATACAATCAGAGTTTTAACGCATGCAAAATTAATCTGACATTTCACTGACTGTTGATATTGGCTATACCGAGGCAGTTCTCTTTGGGGTAACGTGGTACTTCACAACATCTTGGATGTATCCAATCCTTGGAACCAGCCCCATGCCTGGCCAGTAAACTGTCACACAGGGAGGGTGCAGTGGACTGAGATGGGTGCGGAAAGCCAAGAACATCTACAGTGATACAGCACCAATCTCCCCTATTCATTTGGAAGAATACATTTCCAGGAGCCTACAGGAATTAACTCCTATGCAATACAGTCTTGCACAAAATATTAAGAAGCACTAGGTTTACAAAAATCCTATTTGATCTACAAAAGTCCTATAACGCAATAGGTGGCCCCAAATCCACGAGGGCTCACACGTCATGTTTACTTAGCCCAAAGAAGTCACCCAGAGGTCCATCAGGGAAAGACATGGGTTTATTAGGACTTACGGGAGTTAGCGACGGCGGTCGGTCGGTGAAGAATCCGCACCTCCGGGCAGTACAGCAAGCAGATTTATAAACAAGCAAGTTAATTATTCAAATTCCTATACAGGGTTAGTAATCGCCATGATTAAGAGGGACCACTACATTATCTTTAGGTTGCTTGGCTAGCTACATCCAGTGATGGGTCACCTGCATCCCACGACTTGTTACAGGGAGTATGCATATCTTGCAAAGACCAGCCTTTGCTGCCCCGGGGAGAGAGGCAGAAAGAAACCAGATGTGGGGGAAAGAGGCAATGTCCAGACAATGACTCCGTAAGTCCTGATGTGTCCTCTTTCCTGACGGCCCTTTCCTCCCCTGCCATCTCCACATCTCTAGCCAAAGACAACAGGAGCCTGTCCCACGATGCCACAGTGTAATTCACACTACAATCAAGTGTGCCTATCCCTATGCATATCCACATGCATATGTGACGGTCCGAGTAAACGCTCGGCAGCTACCCCACAATGCCAAAAAACCACGAGGCCTCCTGGCATTTCTGGAACTGGTCTGCTCTCCCCTTAGGTTCCTCGGTCCGTTTTGATAAGTTTAGGGTCGCTGGTACCCATACACTGACTACGTGACTGATAGAGCATTGTATAGAACTCAAGTTACAGCCGCATTTTGTCAGTAGTAACATTTACGGTCTGCATCTCCTGGCGCTGCCTTCCAAGAGGTAGCTCACAATGATGTCAGGAACACCAAACTAGAGAGTTGTATCAGCTGGCCATAGAGAAAGGGAGTCGACAGAGCCTATTACAAAGTAAAACCTTATTCACCGCAACGTAGTGTTGATTAGTAGTTATAACACACGAAATGTTACATAAATTACAAGGCTATGGTTATATGGGTGCTGTATTTCCAAATCTACGACCGCTGATAAAAGGGAATGACTGAAATTCATTTCTCTCAGTTGAGTGAGCGCAGTCTGCAGGGTGTCAAGGGTTCTTTGAAGTGACTTAATGGGCAATGTATAGGAGATAAGAGAAACACTTTCTTTGTTAATTCTCAGGAATGTAGGTGTGTGCAGGCCTGCTCCATCGGTATGCTTTTCTTTAAGGGTTGTGGCATATGAGAGACAATAGTGGCTTTCTGCAGCACGCATGTTACTGAAACAAGACTTGTAAGCAATAGTTATCCTTACTCTGTATGATGCGCTCTGATATTTTCCATTTGATTTTTTTGAATGCTGAAAGTCAATTGGAAGATCGCTGTTCCACAGAACATTCTGTGACAATGGAGGTAGTCTGTAGGTGTCCTGTCCGTTCCAGGAGCCACCAGCCACATGTGGCCACTGGGCATTTGAAGGGTGCTGATGTGAGTGGAGAACTGAATTTTTTGGTTTATTTTAAATAAAGTTAAATGTAAAGTGAAATAGCCACGAGGATGGGCGAGTGACTATTGTACTGGACAGGCCAGCTTTGGCAGACTATTGGGTGGTCTTCAATAAAACAGAATCTGTCCCGCTCTAGGGTCTAGCCATTCCACTCCTGGGAATATACTGTGAACGCTGTTCACACGATTGGGTCATCCTTGTCACAGCCAAGTCAAACAGAGTCAAGGAGCCAGAGATAAAGCTCCCAGGCACAGTTGCTCGAGAAATGTAATTCTCTGCAGGCTTGGCTGCTGAGATGGCCTGTCGTAACCTGAGTCCGGTTTTATCTGCCCCTGCTGAAATAATGTGCTTCCGATTCTAACACTAACTGTGCCCACCACCACTGGTTCTGTGAGCAGTCCCACGAGACTGTCCCCACTGCCAACAGCAGTCGCAAGCCCCACATGGTGACCTGCGTTTCTGACCAACTAGCGTTCTCATGAGCTCCTCTTTGGGTTCAATAATCTGCTAGGACAGCTCACAGAACTCAAGGAAACACATATGCTTACCCATTTGTTTTAAAGGATATTGTGGCTGGGCGCAGCGGCTAATCCCAGCACTTTGGGAGGCTGAGACAGGAGGATCACTTGAGGCCGGGAGTTCAAGACCAGCCTGGGTGACACTGTGAGACCCTGTCTCTATTCTAAAAAAATAAAAATAAAAATAAGGAGATGCACAGGGCAAGGCATGTGGGGAAGAAACTGGGAGCTGCTAGGCTCTCCTGAGATCCAAACCCCTCCAGGAACTTCCTGTGTTCAGCAACGCCTGGCTAGTTTTTGATTTATTTGTAGAGACGAGGTCTCGCCAAGTTGCCCAGGTGGGTCTCGAACCTGTGGGCCCAGGCAATCCACTCGCCTCGGCCTCCCAAAGTGCTGGGATTATAGGCTGAGCCACCGAACTCGGCCTATTCGTGGTTCTTAATGGAAGCTTCATTATGTAGGCATGATTGATTATATCATTGGCCAGTGGTGATCACCTCAACCTTCAGAGATCAGGGGATGGGACTGAAACTTCCAACTCTCAAGTCACAAAATCTGTTTCCCCCACCCTGGCCCCTCAGCCAACCTCCACCCCCAGACTACCTAGGACCCCTCCATCAGTCATTTCTTAACATTCCAAAAGACACTTATTACACTACTGAGATTTCAAGGATTTTAGGAATTCTGGGCCAACAAACAAGATGGAAACCAAATATATACTTCTTGTTATAAATCACAATATCACAATTATGCTTCAATAAAAAAATATTTTAAGCCTGGTGCAGTAGTACACGCCTCTAGTCCCAGCTACTTGAGAGGCTGAGGTGGGAGGATCGCTTAAGCTCAGGAGTTCAAGACCAGCCTGGGCAACACAGTGAGACTCTCTCTCTTTAAAATATATAGGTATATTTTAAAGTAATTGGTTTTCAGCCCCTAAATGGATCGCACAATTCGCTCATGTGTAGGGAACCAGCTTGAAGAACAGTGCTGAAACAGATACACCCACATCCCACCCAAGGGTACGGTTCTCTCTAAGAAGGAAGGGAAGAGAGTATTAGCAGGTATTCGCTTCTTGCAGCCTGAATTCCTTTAAATTTTCTCCCCGACCCTCATTGCTCCTGCATTCTAATTTTTTTTTTTTTTTTGGCCTTTGGGTAGAAGAGCTGTCTGTGAAACTATGGATGACATCAAATCAACTGACCCTTCACCCAGGTCTTTTCCTCTTTGTTTTATCTGGTGCTCTCTTATCTGCTTCCCCCGCCTTTACCTGCTTGGCATGGTCCCAGTGTGACACTTGTGAGCAGTGAGGAGGTGAGTGCAGTCATCAAAAGGACACTCTGAGTCAGGCTCAGGGGCTCATGCCTGTAATCCCAGCACTTTAGAAGGATGAGGCAGGAGGATCGTTTGAAGTCAGGAGTTCAAGGCCAGCCTGGGCAACATAGCAAGACCCCTATCTCTACAAATTAAAAAAAAAATTATGTATTAAAAAATTTTAAAAAGAAAGGCACTCTGTAGTCATGAGAGGGCACTTTATTTCACCTTCTCCACCTCCTATGATAGGAAAATACCACTTGCGTACAGAAAAAGGCTGGATTGCCCTTGCCACCTGCAGGCACAGATCAGACTCGTGGTAAGAAGTTTTGTCCTCCCCGCCTGGCCAGAAGGGTCTGCACCACACTCGCCCAATAGCTGGGGTGCTTTCTGACACTGCCCACTTGCTCATGGAGGACCAACAAGGTCAGGCATCCCCATGCTACAAGCAGCATGAAGCCTACGGCAGAAAGGCCACAAAATAGTTGCTCATGAAAACACTGGGATGGGAAGAGAACGCCACCATCAGAGGGGCACCACAAGGAACAAAGTGAAGAGAGTAGGGATGTAGGAACGAGAAGGGAGAGACCATATGTGAAGACCTGGGACCCCAGGAAGACAGGAGTGAGCCTCGGGTGGGTGAGAGATGGGGCCGTATGCACACAAGCAGAGACCCCGCGCTAAGGGGACATGAGAAATGAGATCTGATGAATGCCTGTTACACTGGTCCCCTTTTATCTGCAGGAGACACGTTCCAAGACAGTCTTTGGCTTATACCATGTTTTTCTATACATACATCCCCTGATGCGGTTTTACTTATATATTAGGCACAGTAGGAGATGAAAATAACATACAACAAGGATAACAATGCAAGGGGGAGACCTAACAAACCCCGGAATTTATTTATAAAAATCTATGTATTTATTCTTGCATGTTTAAACTTTAATCACCTTCAAAGTACTCTCCATTTGATGTAACCCACCTATTGAGATGCTTTTTCCACTGCTCAGAACAGTTTTTGAACATGTCTGTTTGGGTGCCTTTTAGTGCTTCTGCTGTTTTGGGTTTCACCTCTTCCACATCAGCAAAACGTTTCTCTTTGAGGACTTTTTTCACCTGGGGAAACAAAGAGAAAAGGCACTCAGGGTGAGATTGGGTGGAAAGGGAAGATGGGGCACGGGGGTCATGCTGTTTTGGATGAAAAAAACTGGTGAATGCTCAGTACAATGTGGGCAGATAGGCTTCTTCTGAATCACTCATCACGAAATGGGCAAATGCATTGAATCTCCAAAAACAAAAAAAAAATTCACTGAAGGTGAGCACAGTCCCTCACAACAACACGAGCTGGTCCATCGATGCCAGTGGGTTCCTAGAACAAGGGGAAGCCAGTACTACAAGGGGCCCTCATCCAAAAGACGATTCCATTTTGAGGGCGTTCCCCCTCATATACCATAATAAAAGTTATTTTAAGCGTACGAATTGTTTATTTTTGAAAATTTCTATTTAATATTCTCAAACAGAGCTGGACTCGATGGCTCAGCCTGCAATCCCACGCCTTGGGAAGCTGAGGTGAGTGGATGGCCTGAGCCCGCGGGTTTGAGACCTGCCTGGGCAACTTGGCGAGACCTCATCTCTACAATAAATCAAAAAATTATCCGGGCATGGTAGCGCACGCCTGCGGTTCCAGCTACTCGGAAGGCTGAGGCGGAAGGATCGCCGGAGCTCAGCAGGTCGAGGCTGCAGTGGCCGGGAGCGGCCACTGCACTCCAGTTTGGGTGACAGAGTGAGATCCCAACTCAAAAAAAAAAAAAAAAATTCTCAAACAGCAGTTGTTAACTGCAGCTGGCAACTAAAACCATGGAAAGCAAACCTCACATAAGGGGACTCTTGGGAACGCAGGTCCTTCAAAATTCTTGACCTCATGTAATCTTCACAATGGCCCTGTGAGATAGATGGCATTCTACCCACTTTGCAGATGAGCAAGTTGAGGCATATTCCTTGCAAAGGGCTGAACGGGTCGCCTCAACTATGTTGAAATCCTGACCCCCAAGGTGGTGGCATTGGGAGGCAGAGCGTCTGGGAGGTGATTAAGTCAGGAGGGCAGAGCTCTTACCAGTGGGATTAGAGCCCTGATAGAACAGGCCTGGAGAGATCCCGGCCCCGCTTCTACCTTGTGAGGACACAGCAAAAAGACAGCCACCTATGAGCCAGGAAGAGAGCCCTCACCAGACACGGAATTTGCCAGTGCCTTGATCTTGGACTTTCCAGTCTCCAGAACTGTGAGAAATAAATTTCAATTGTTTATGAGCCCCCCGTTCTGTGATACTTTGTTGCAGCAGCCAGAAGTGACCAAGACATTCACGTTGAAGAACTTGGCCGAGCGGCACAGCTAACCAAAGAAACTGTGCCTGTCTAATTGTGACATCTACGATCCTCTACTCTATTACGTGACTGACCCTCTCACCAAAAAAGTAAATGGTCTCCCCCTGAATCCTCTTCTTCCGACTCCACCTTTTCAGATCAAACAAGGGGGCCTTTGGACCAAGGAAGTGGTGACTTCCTAAAGAGTGAGGAGAAAGCTTCCTGACACTTGGCAAGCAAGAGCAGATCTTGGGTCGCTAAGGATGCGCCAAGTCATGCTATCTTAGTAATTTCAGGTCAGAGAAGATTGCTTGGCTCCTGGAAGTTCGTTCTAGTCCCAGGACTTCCTGAGGAATTCTGGTTCACTATAAAGAGGCCTGAGTCTAGGTGAATCTGGAAGGGTCTCTGGAAGGTGATATGAAGAGCTCTCAGGCCACTCAGAAGAGTATTCCAGAAGGCAGAGTATGTTCCTCTTCCAAGATTTTTCAGAGACTTCCACATCAAACTGTCTCCTTAAAACTCTATGCCTTGAGACTTCTGTCTTTCACTGGAATTCCCAAAGAATACCAGGAGTCAAGGGGATGCTTGCATCTTCTAGGACTCCCTTAGCACTGGACTCCTTTGGTCTGGTGTTGGCAACAGGGACATTGGTCTAGTGTTTGGTGACTTGGGGGTACAGATTCAGATTCAACCACTGCTTATAAACACCTACCACGTCCAGATGTCCTCACATGTGTTATCATATTTCACCCTTCTAATAAGCCTGGAAAGAATGTGTCCTTGTGCAGATGAGAAATACAAGAGGTCAAGAGATCGCTTCAGTATCAAATCATTTGTTAATGGTGGAAGCATCATTCAAGTCCAGGGTCTCTGGTCCTGCATTCTGAACTATTTCACCAAATCCTTAGCTTCATGTGGATGGTGACCAGTGAGGGACCTTCACCATGTTGTCATGGTCCTAATCTTACCAAGGCACCAAAAAGCTTGTGATAGCCTGACAAGGTGCACTCACCTCGTGAAGGGTTCAAGCATACACAAGGTTTATAATTGTCACTAGAGTGTCATCAATGAGTGCCCATTGTATGCATGGTCTTTAGCCCAAACAAGAAACCTCTGATATAGTTCAGCTTCTTGATAAGAATATGCATAAAGTTCACCCCGAGTTACTTCTCAATCTCTTGACATTTACGATATCTTTGAGATCAGCCCAACAGAATCTGTAATAGTAAAGGGTTATGCTTAGAATCACTTCATTCTTGCCGATCGTCACAGGGCTCCAAGAGGTGGCATCTTGAACAGTATTCTAGTTCCTTAAATTGAAAGAAACTGTAATGTAATAAATTTTTGAACAAGGAGTCAGACAATATGTATATATTCTTGATCCCTATCTGACAAAGCTTTGCAAAATAACAAAACTCAAATTATTAAAATATTAACTGAACCTCAGTGTTTTCATCTTCATTTTCTCTAGGGCATTTGGCAACCAGATCACAAAATTTTCCACTTTTGTTCAAGTATGCATGAGGTCAATTATTAACCAACTAATAGATTCAATCCGACCCAGCAACATTGTTACCCAGGTGTGGTTAAGCTTGACCATTCCTGAAACATGTTGAAAGGTGGTGAATGCCTCTTTTGTAAAACCTCACGGACTCCAAAAGGCCCCAGGTGATCACACACAGCTGGCTCACTGGTAACTGTGAGATGGAACAATTCACAAAGTTTGAAGTACATATGAACATTACTTCCGCCTAACCAACAAGTAATTTTCCAGAAGGCTCATTGATGGACATCTCATCATCATACTAGAGGGGAAGCCTTCTGTTATGTATTTTTATATACAGTAATATATTTAATTTATCACTAAATATATTAACTTAATTTAATTTATCAATATATGTCTAAATATTTAAGTACGCAAGTATATATGTATGTGTACATACATTATACATATACACATATGCATATATGTATATATTATATATGATATCTATCTTACATATGTAAAATAGATATCATATATAATATATGTATATATGTTAAATATATACATATGCATATATCATATATATGTATATTATATGTATGTGTGTATATAAATAGTGTGTATACTACATATATTATATATATATAGTGTGTATAGCTAAAATGCCAGCCTTTCAATGTGTACAACGAGTTATCATGAGAACTTCCAACAGTTTCATGAAGACAGATCCAGTGGTTTCTATATGGTAATGGCAATTAATCTATGCAGAACAAAGAAAACTTAACTTAAAACAAAGCCCTGAAATGCTTTGTATTTTCTCTTTAAAAAAAATTCAATCAATGAAGATCTAACATAGAAAGTGTTGGCTGTAGATTTTCATGGTGTTTGCCATCTCTATAACAAGGCTGACGTCGTTAAAATCTTTTAAAAATGTAATCCCAAAAGCTGTCACCTGAGAGTGTCGAATTTCTTGGCTTTGATCACTAGTGCACTTGGGTTTTCAATTGTATTGTTGATGCTGCCAGTTCGTGGTGATATTTGTGGCATGTGTGGGGAGTGAGAATGGGAGGAGAGAAGGTGTAATGAGTTTAAATGAACTTGGCATTCATAATAACTGCAGACCTTAGAAAAATGCTTTCTTTGCCAAGCATTGGACCGTGAATAGCTGTCATGCAGTGTTGAAAGTCAGCGCACAGTGGGGCCGTCCTGCAACCATTGCTGGGGTCACCATGGCAGTTGTTCGGGACTCCCGTTGCTACTAACAGAACAGCGTGGTTCAGAGTCAGTGTGAGTGGCCGCCATCAGCCAGGTGCAAAGCCACGGTCACAGGTGGCATCAGGCCCTTCAAGGCAGACAATGAACAATTGTTCCTGTCGATGACTTACATAAACTGCTACGGTCCGAGTAATGCTCAGCTGCTCTCCCTTGATACCAATAAATCAAAGGGGTAGGGAACTGGTAGAAAGAAGTTTATTTCTGAATTAGAATCCAGGGAGCAGAGTCGAACTCGAGGTCTTTCTAAAATGGCTCTGCTCACCCTATAGTTTTTACCGTCTACTTTTACAAGTCCAGAGTTGTCGGTATCTATGCATTAGCCACGTGATCAGCAGAGCATTGTATAGAACTTAAGTTTCAACTGCATTTATCGATAGTGACATTTCCCGGTCCAGACTTCCCGGTGCCAGGCACCAGAGGTATCTCACAGCTTTTATCAGTAAGGCCCAGCAGGACCGGTAATCAAGCTTGCCATAGAGTCAAGGGAGCTTAGGAGGCCCAAGACGTCATGCATTATGCAAAGGTTATACAAATCACAAAACTTAAGATTACATTGACACTATATTATTCAAACCTATGACTACCAAGAAATTAATGGGGATTTACATTTCTCAGTTGATTGGCATAGTCTGCAGGGAAGTCAAGGATCCCTGAAAACTACTTACTGGGTATGTATAGGAGATAAGGGGATGTGCACCTTTTATTAGCTCTCAGGAATATTGTTCAGGAGTATACAGAAGCACTTGAACCCTTGCCGTGCCCTTCTCCAGGGGCTGTGGCAACACGGGCAGGCATGAGTGGGTCTCTGCATCATCATCCCATTCAGTGGCAATTGAACAATTGCGCCACACTCGTGGAGCACAGCAAGACCAGGAGCATCCAGTTCTGCTCCAAACTCCCTTCTCCTCGGTTCAGAAGGGCAACAACCCCCGTCCTGACCTCATGGTTCCCAACATGATCAAAGGCGAGCTTGCAATGAGTATCGCATCCCTTTCTGTTGGTTCAGTGAAGCCTTTGTCTTTCAAGGGTGGAAAAAGAACGTCTCAAAAATTGAAGATTTTGAAAAATGCATGCAAAGGTGAAAGATGTCATAATCTTGGCCAAGAACACAGACCGTGCCTACACAAGACCAGCCACATGGGGAAAAGAAGAGACTGTCTTCTGGATGTTTTATCTGCATAATATGAAAAACTGCTTTGATTGAATTTTTCGCTTTTCTTTCACATGTTTGATGTTATAGACAAAGTCACAGGGGAGTGTGAGAAGAAAATGAAAGGTGCGCAAAAGTGCATCATCAAAAATGCCTTTTGATGATAATAAAAGCCCCCTTTAATATTTTAGAGTTTTCTCCCAAGCAAGCGTGGATGAGCTTCGTGTTTATATAGGACAGGTTTTAGCATGTTTTTGACCTTTGAAGGTTGCTGATCCCAATGTTTAAAAATCAAAGAGGAGAGAGCTGTAGACTGACGTTTGGAATGTCCTCATCATGAAAAGCTTGCTCCTGGTGATTGTTTTAGACAAAAAGTAGTGAAACCAATGTCAATGCAGAAAAGCTAAGATTAATGGGGAAAAAAATTGTGACGTCACGTACCAAAGGCAGCCCCAGTAGGAAATAAACACGAATATGATCTCCTTGAAAGGTCTATGGCTTTGAGATCTTCTTATGGAGAAATTTGAATGCAAGGCTAGGGAGCATGTGTTTACTTCATGAGGCGCTGACAAGCCATTCAATATTTATTTAAAAAAAAATTTTTTTTTGTCTATTAGTTGCCAGCAACAGAATCTACTGTACCTAGGCTATGCTGAAAGAGGTGTCAAACTTTTTTTTCATCTTTTTTTAAAATTATAAAGATGTAGGGTACAATTCAGGGTTAGGTAAACAAACATGGATTATGCAAGCACCCTTGTGGATGAGGCATGCTCCTCCCTCCCCTGGCAGTTTCCCTCAACTGCCAATCCCTTTCTTATTGTATTATAATAATCGTTCAAGGTCTGCTTATGAGTGAAGACATGTGGTACTCTGTTCTTTGTTTCTGTGATAGGTTGCTGAGTATGATCGACTCTAAATCCATCCAAGTTGCTGCGAAGTCCATATGTGTGTCCTTCTTTATGGCTGCGTAATATTCCATTGTGTATATGTACCACTTTTTTTTTTTAATCCAGTCCAGGGGAAGTATCAAACGTACTAGGTAGTCTATAGAATCTTCAGGTGAGCCGAACAGCCAGGCTCTGAAGATAGGTAGCAAGAGATACTGTAACGAAAATATATTCAAGCTGGGCTCAGTGGCTCAGCCTGTAATCCCGCGCCCTGGGAGGCTGAGGTGAGTGGATTGCCTGAGCCAGCGGGTTCGAGACCCGCCTGGGCAACTTGGCGAGACCTCATCTCTACAATAAATCAAAAAATTAGCCAGGCGTGGTAGCGCGCGCCTGTAGTTCCGGCTACTTGGAAGGCTGAGGCGGAAGGATCGCCGGAGCCCAGCAGGTCGAGGCTCCAGTCTGAGTGACAGAGTGAGACTCCAACTCAAAAAAAAAAAAAAAGAAAAGAAGATATATTCCACTAACCCTCCTGAGGCTCCGGAAACCTCCCACACTGAATTTGACGGAATAATGGTTTCCTGTGCACAGCAACTTTCTTGTGCTACTCACTATTGGTTCCACATTTCTTGCAGAGATCCAGAGTAACTATGGTTCACAGAACTGAAACGATATGCCTGAGCCTTAACTGCAAGCAAGTCTGGGAATATGAGGCCTGTACTTTAGGAAGGCATGATCCCAGATATGGGAGGATGTTCAAAGATCTTGGACAGCCACACATGATACGTGTCCACTGCAAGAGTGACACAACTCCAGCTGTGCTCTAGGAAAAGTCATTTGCCATGATGTGTGTAGAAAGGATTGAAACAGGAAAAGGCTGGACATGGGAAGACACAGTCGTAGCTTATTGCAATTGTCCAGGCAAACGGTGATAAGGACTCACCTTGTGTGGCAGAGACACAAGGGGGGAAGGAGATTCTAGAATCGTGAAAGAGATAGAACTGGACCAGGTGTGGTGGCGCATGCCTATAATCCCAACAATTTGGGAGGTCAAGGTGGAAGAATCGCTTGAGCCCAGGAGTTTGAGACCAGCCTGGGCAACATAGGGAGGCCTTGTTTCCACAAAAATAAAAAAATAAGCCAGGCCTGGTATGTGCTACTTGGGAGGCTGAGGTGGGAGGATCGCTTGAGCCCAGGAAGTTGATGATGGAGGTCCCATTTTTGAAAGGGAGGGTTGAGTCCAGTCTGGGCCACCACACTTAATTTGGGGAGCAGCAGAAAACACAGTTGGACCAATCCAGCACCCATTGGAAAGGAAGATCCAGGGCTCCAGAGAGAAGTGTCGGGACACAGGTACCAGAGTCATCCACAGAGAAATGGCAGTTGAAAGGACAAGACAGGGAAGGTAGCGTTCAAAGTTCATGTTTTCATTTCTCTTGAAAATTGGTTTATTTTTGCCTCATGTTCCTGGTTGGCTACTATTGTTATTTAAGGACAGTTTGGCCCAGAGCCTTCTTCTCCGTCCTAGCAAAAATAAACCAGTTGAAGGCTTACTCTTAACCAGTGACACAATCTTTGCTGTTTTGAGGAACTTCTCATCTGTCCTCAAATGATTCCCTTAATCCCCGTGTAACTATGTCTTAGGGGTTGGAAGACTTCATTGCGTGCGTCCAGGTGGACGGGAGTATCACAAACAAGGAAAACCCAGCTTTGTTTTTATCGCAGGCATTTTTGCCTGGTCTGAGAAAACACTCCTGACACAGTCAGTAGGTCAAGAGTCTACATCAAAAAGAGAAGGTTAGGCCAAGTGTGGTGGCACACGCCTATAATCCCAGCACTTTGGGAGGCTGAGGTGAGAGGATTGCCTGAGTCTGCGTGTTCGAGACCAGCCATGGGCAACTTGGTGAGACCTCATCTCTACAATAAGTCAAAAAATTTAGCTGGGTATGGTGGCGCATGCCTGTAGTTCCAGCTACTTTGAAAGTTGAGGTGGAAGGATTGCCTGAGCCCAGCAGGTTGAGGCTGCAGTGTCCGGAAGCATGCCACTGCCCTCTAGCCTGGGTGACAGAGTGAAACTCCAACTCAAAAAAAAAAAAAAGGTTTCTGAATCTCAAACTGAGGCAGGTTATTCAATGCAGGTTAGACATAGATAGATACATGTCTTATAGACTGTTTAACTTAAAACAGTGTAAGGTGCAGCCATCTTTCTTATCAGCACCGACCTTCACCCAACCGGCCAGGCTCACCAGACTTGACCGCCTTGTGGGCTGGAATGTGGATCTACCACGGCAGTGAATCACAGAAACAACAGGGAATTCTAAGGCAAGTGTGTCCTCTCTTAAGGGATCCATCCTCTCTCTTGAGCACACCTCTTTCTTTCTAATAAATTCTGCCTTAAATCATACTTTGAATTCACACTGAAAATCTTTTCTGTGGCTGTGTCAAAAACCCACAGAGCAATACACCGCACTCCACCCGGCAACACAACCTGAGCAACTCTCTCTCTGAAAGGAGAGGAAGGGGCTTGTTTCCAAGTGTGTAAGAACCACAAGTGCTTGCTGCCTGGAAGCCCCTGTTCTACAGAGCCATTTTCCAGTCTTCTAACAATGAGGCCCCTGAGAAAGTGATCCTCTGCCCGGTGAATGGGAGGCTTGTTACCCACAAAGAGTAAACTGAGACGTTGGGACCAGCATCTTCTTTTAAATCAAGGGACACTTTTGTTTTGAAAGTCAAAACTGTCTCAGAACAGCCTGAGTTGCTCCACCGCCTTCTTCCCTCTGACCAGGACGGCCAGGTTCACGAGACTGACCAGGGCCAGCGTCCTCAACACCACGGGAAGTATCCCGAGGCCAGCCCCCGTCTGGACAACGGGGGCCAACCAGTTGCTCCAGGTCATTGATGTGGCGCAAAGTCACAAGCACTCTCCTTCCTGCTGAAAACCCACTTCCTGATTCGGGGTCCCCTTAGAAGATGCCAGAGAGAGAACAACAGTACACGCAGATGGAGGACCATGCTAGTGAACATGCTCCCAACATGCCGTGCGATCTTGGCTTTCTGGAAAAAAGAAAGAAAGAAAGAAAAGCCATCTGAAAAGGAAGAGGATATCCAGCTGCCCAGCAGGGAGGGCAACGGCTGTCACCTGGTCCTTGAGAGCAGCGGAGTGCTCCTTCTCCACCCCAAGCAATCGAGGCCTCTCCACAAAAGGCGGTCGGCAGTTGAGTCTGTCTTCCGAACGCCGTCTCCCCAGAGAGCATCAGGAACAGCAGGGCATTATTATTTAATATCTCAGAGCGCCACAATTGCGCATTCTTCTAAACAGTCATGGATACAGTGCCCAAGACAAAAGAGACCGTCACTCAACTCGAAAGACAACAGCACAAGCCAGGCAGGGCAGGGCCGGGGTGAGGGCCTTCTTCAGGTGATGGGGTGACTGCAATCAGGGCTCAGGGTCTGGGCTGGCGTCGGTGCTCCGGCTAAGACTCAAATGGTACATGTGTCTCTAGGAGGTGGGCGTTTTATGGACGGTTCTAGATGCGACGGCAGATTATTCAAGGGAAAAGCAAAGACCCGCCTAGCAGAGCTGTCACTCCTCAAGCGCTGATCTGGGCTTTAGATTTTGCCTCTGTCGTTTTAGAGGACACATGGGGAGGCTGGTTTGGAGGAGCAGGAGGACATAAAAAGAGACGCAGTGGCCTAAGTCCTCTAAGCTGAAGACAAGGGGTGCCAGAGCACCAGGAATATGGGGCAGGGACCAGGAAGGAAACAGTCGGTTAGGGGGGCAGGAATCAACACGGGTCATTTTCCTTCCCAACTGAGCTTTACTCTCAGGCAGGCCTTTCTGGAGGCCTCTGGGACCTCCCCCCTTCTCCAACCTGGCAGTGGCTGTGTTCACATGTCGGCCATGACACACAGTGCTTCTGCCCAGCGAGCTGTGACAAACAAAATATGTGATGTTTGCTGCAGAAATATTCACAGTCTCCCAGCAGCATCCGTTAACTTGGGGTCAGAGTTTCTGTCCCCTAGGGACCCAGCAAGCCACAGGAGAAGGGGGTCCTGTGGTCCCACAAATAGCGAAATGTACCCCAGATATACTTGGCTGCCCCCTCAGAGGAAAGCCAAGACTGTGGGAACTGAAGGTGTCAGAAGAGAGGAGTGAGACAAAAAAACAAAAACGGATGTCTTGGGGTTTTTGTCTTGGGGCTCTGGGGCGAGCTGCAGAGTGGTAAACCCCTGCCAGCCAACATCCTGCAAAGCTGTTGCATATCCCCCAGCGCCTCGGCAGAGGTCTCTTCTTGGGTGGTCTCGTCCAGCCCCCTAGGTGGAGCTGGAGAGAATAAGACAAAGGACAGGGTGACACACACAGACCTTTCACCTTCTCACATAGCTGAGGGTGGTCTGATTCTCACTGGGTTTCAGAATCGACCCCAGGGACCCAAGCGGGTCCCAGCCTTCCCAGCATCGGGAAGTTTGCCGGCTCGCCAAAATGGCTACCAGCCTCTGCCTTACACCTGTCCTTCTTCACCTGACAGGCTGCTCATACTCATAACAGCACCCTGCATCTGAGGAAGTATCACAGACCCCACGACACACACCCTTTGACCCTCCCCACAGCCCAGGGACCAGTTATCATGTCATCATTTCCTGCGGTGGAGCCTGAAATCCAGAGAGGTTAAGAGACTTGTCCAACATCATACCGACTAAAAATCACCAGCACATTTATTGAGCACTTTTTATCTTTGACGTATTATTTCCTCATCCAAACAACCCAGTGTTGCAGGTGTGTGATTGTCCACAGGGTACAGATGAGGAGGCCGAAAGCACGTGTGTCTCTCGCCCACAGGACGCCAGGGCCGTGAGAGCCAGGCAGCCTCACCTCACAGCCTCTTCCTATGTCTCTGCCACAGCTAGAAAGCAGGAAAAATAGAATTTGAATGGGGACCTCCTTTCCCACCAGGCTGGTGCTTCTCAAACTTGAGTGTGCACCTGGCATGTGGATCACCTGGAGATCTTGTTGAAATGCAGATTCTGAGCCCGTGGGTCTGAGATATGGCCCAAAGTTCTGCACTGTTGGGTTTTTGTTGTTGTTTTTGAGCCAGAGCCTCACTCAGGGGCCCAGGTGAGAGTGCAGTGGCACAATCACAGCTCACCGCAGCCTCGACCTCCTGGGCTCAACTCATCCTTCCGCCTCAGCCTCCCAAGTAGGTGGGACTCTGAGCCCCCCTAATTTTTTTGTTTGTTTGTTTGTAGAGATGAGGTCTTGCTATGTTGCCCAGGCTGGTTCTGATCTCCCAGGCTCAAGGGATTCTCCCACCTCGGCCTCTCAAAGTGCTGGGATTACAGGCATGAGTCGCTGCACCCAGCCTCTGCATTTTTAAAACAAAACTCCCAGATGACACTGATGCTGGAAGCCCTCAGACCCCACAGTGAGCAATGTTCTACCAGTGACCCCCAACCTTTTTTGGCATCAGGGGCCAGATTTGTGGAAGACAATTTTTCCACGAATGGGGGTGGAGGGAGAGACCATCAGACTTTAGATTCTTATAAGGAGCCCACAACCTAGGTCCCTCGCATGCGCAATTCACAACAGGGTTCCTGCCTCTACCAGAATCTAATGCCACCGCTGATCTGACAGCAGACGGAGTAAGACAGGAGGAGAAAACTCCTGTACAGAAAACAAATAGGTCTTTACGTCGGACTCATTCCACAGTTGCATCCATTAGGGCAACGGCCCTCTACCAGGAATTAATATCATAATCATTTGGAATGGGGGGGGTGGGGCTCTTTCAACACAAATACAAGCCTGGCTTCAACTGCGGGGATTCTAATCCACTATCCCATACTGGGAGTAGGGTTAGGGGTTAGCGCTGTGAGCCTCTGCCCTTTCTGGTATGAATCAATCCCTCCCTTCTCATATATTTTCAATGTACCTATCACCCAAGTAATCTACAAAAGACCCAGAAAATGGGCCAGCAAAGTCAGCATTCTCCGGAGTGGTGACTACTACTCAGAATGGTTTTTTCCCGCACCACGCCTGGATAGGTGAACTTCTCTGTCAATCACAGTGTGCGTGCACAGGATTGGCTCTCTTGCCTCCACCCCACCCCCCCAGCGGCCTAACTGCTAATAATCCCGGACATTCTTGGCCTGCCACATGCGGACGTGGCCAGTAGACAGACATATGAGCCTTTGGGGGAAGGGTTAACAGCCACTTCTGATCTAACAAGTGAAGGCCCAAGTAGCATAGATGTTTTCCCCTCCTCTCAAGTCCATAGCCCCAGGAATCTAGCTGCTCTGAGCCTTGGCTGAGAAATAAGAATTCTTCTAGAGAGTTCCTTTCCCTTTAAGAATTTTCAAAGACCAGCTCCCTGGGTGGTTACGTGTTCCCCGGATTTTTTTTTTTTCTACAATGCCAAAGAAAGCCTCACATTGAGAAAAACTAGAAAGGCATGATTCAGTGATGTCAAATGCCTCGGGATCCCTCCTTCCAAGGTCTTTGTTAATTGTACCCAGTATCTATAGTGATAAATTTAAAGACACAGGAAACAGCGGAATCCCGAAGACACTGGACTATTGTATTATCCCATTAACTTGAAACAATGGAGCAGAGTCTTGGGCTTGTCTCCAGGGCAACAGAAAATGCCAGTCACAGTCAGGTGGACTCTCTGATGAATTTTTTAAAAATAGAGTTGCACATACTTTGTTATTTTAAAGATGAGAAAGTTAACTCATACATATTTAGATACAATTACAAACAAATACTTTGAACCAGAGATATATATTTGATTTAATTTCAAAGTATTCTTGTGTGTGTGTGTGTGGATATTTTGTTGATTTCCACAGCACAATAAAAATTCTTACACCAGGAGAAAAATAAAAAGTCCCCATGGGAAACCCCAGAACAGTCTATTAACAAAAAACGAAATGTATTTCAATATCTAGTTTAGTATTTAAACATCAGCAGATTAATTAGTAACAGTGCAATCTGCTGGGCATTCTGACATGTGGTTTTTAAATCTCTTTCAATCCCCAAATTAATTCACTTTGCCCTGGACATCAGGGCTGGACCTTCTGGAAAGTTCGAGGCTATCAAATGCGAGTGAGGAGCTCTTGCAAATACACAGTGGTCCTCACTGGGGACTCTGCCCTCGGTTCTCTGTCTGCCCTTGTCAATGTGGACCTGGTCGGCCCTCTGTACTCCACTCTGAGTCCTTGCCATCATCATCTCATGTGTGACCACTCATTCTGGCAATCTCTTTCCTGGCTGACCTCAGCATCCTCCCTTGGATATGATTTTAAGAGCTTGTGCTCCAGGAATAAAAAATTCTAGCGCTGTGCTACCCAATATAGCAGTTATTAGTCACATGCAGCTATATTCCTATTCTCTAAAATTAAATAAGAGGTAAAAAAAAAAAAAAAAAGATCAGTTCCTTGGTGGCACTAAACACATTTCAGGTGCTCAACAGCCACAGATGATGAACAGCACAGGTCGAGAATATTCCCTTCATAAAAAAAGTTCTCTCGAACAGGACTGAGAGACGCTGCTACTTCCACCCCAGGCACAAAGTGCCGACCAACTGGATTCTAGCATCGTCTCCAGATTCCCTTAATCCAAGTAATATGGAACTGAAATCCCTGCAATCTTGTTAGCATTTTCTGGAGATGGTTCCAGGAGCGGTTTCAAATTCCTCCAGCTGATTGCAAAATGCCTGCGGCACTGCTCTGGCTATCTGGACCTCCCAAAACACTGGGTAGTCATATCCTTACTGAAGAAGACGTCGGTGTAGGAACACACAGGAGTGTGGAAAAGAGATTTAGGCCCAGTAGAATACCTCCTTCATGATGACATGTGGGGTAAGAGTCAGATATATTTCATGTGCTGTTTATATGCCTCTTTATGGGTCATGATGCCTGGCATTACACCATTAGAGAGTTATTCCTCTGGGTCTAAGGTAGCCTCTTTATTTTGCATTTTGGGAGAGAGTACAGGGAGACACGAGATACTGGCTAGGGCCGTGGGGGAAAGAGGGTATGGCGATGAACATCATTGATGCTGTCACTTGACTTACTCCCTCTCCCCTCCAAAAACAACCCCATGCATCAGAGAGCAAGAATAAGACTTAGCCTCCCACCATAAATCATACAAGGGGGAACGCAAAAAAAAGGAACTTATTTTTAAAAATGTGTATTTATTCTCACATGTTTAAACCTCAGTCACCTTCAAAGTCCTCTTCATTTGATGCAATACAACTATTGAGATGCTTTTTCCACTGCTGAATACAGATTTTGAGCTCGTCAATTTTGATGCCTTTTAGTGCTTCTGTCATTTTTTGTTTCGCCTGTTCCACTTTGGTAAAACGTTTCCCTTTGAGGACATTTTTCATCCGGGGAAACAAACAAACAAAAAAAGTTGCCCAGGGTGAGATTGGGTGAAAAGGGAGGGTGGGGCACAGGGGTCATGCTGGTTTTGGTCAAAAACAGCTGAATACAAAGCATGGTGTGGGCAGGTGCGTGTGTAAATCACCCCCCATGAAATGGGCAAACGCAGTGAAAGAATCTCCCCCCAAAATAAAATTCACTGAAGTCGAGCTAAGTCTCTTAAAATAGTGCTAACTGGTACACTGATGCTGATGGATTCCTAGAACACTTATCTAGTGGGGGAAGCCTGGACTATAAGGGACCCACCCTCCAAGAGATAATTCCAGATTTTTGGGGGTCTCCCCCTTATATCATAAATGAGAAACTATTTTAAATGTTACCCCCTATTTACCCAATAGAGTGCTGGCCCACAGGTGCTCACTACATACCTATGAGCTAAGTTGTAGATCGTTTTAAGAATATTTTAATACATTCAAATTAGAATTTAATACATATGAATCACTCCGGATTATGTTCATCCATCATAAATTTAAAAGTAATTTTCAAGTACCCACAGCAACTTTTCCCATGCATTTTTTTTTTTTTTGGCCTTAATGAGCAAAAAAATCATTCCTTTCATACCCACCACCCCAAACAAAATTTCTTCATTTGTTCATTGATTCATTCAACAGCTCTTCTTGTAAATCTATTGAAGGATTGTCCGGTCTCTGAAGAGGATACCCCTTGGTCTAGAAGCTTGGCAGGTGACTACCACTGTTAAATAAATTTTAAAGATAAACTTTTTAGACAAATTAAATTTAGCATCGCTTAACTGAGCAAAAGACAATTCAAGAATGAGCTGGCCGGTCATGGTGGCTTAGCCTGTAATCCCAGCACTTTGGGAGGCCGAGGTGAGTGGATTGCCTGAGCCCAAGGGTTCGAGACCAGCCCGGGCAACTTGGCGAAACCTCATCTCTGCAACAAATTAAAAAAAGAAAATTAGCCAGGCAAGGTAGTGCATGCCTGTAGTTCTGCTACTTGGAAGGCTGAGGTAGAAGGATCGTCAGAGCCCAGCAGGTCGCCGCTGGGGTGGCTGTGAGTGTGCCACTGCCCTCCAGCCTGGGCGACAGAGTGAGACTCCAACTCAAAGGAAAAAAAAAAAAGAACGAGCTAATGGCTGGCGTGGTGGCTCACGCCTGCAATCCCAACACTTTGGGAGGCTGAGGCTGGAGGATCTCTTGAATGCAAGTGCTTGAGACCAGCCTGGAGTCTCACTGTCACCCAGACTGGAGCGCAGTGGCCGTTCCCGGCCACCGCACCTCGACCTGCTGCGCTCCGGCGATCCTTCCGCATCAGCCTTCCAAGTAGCTGGAGCTACAGGCACGCGCTACCACGCCCGGCTAATTTTTGATTTATTGTAGAGATGAGGTCTCGCCAAGTTGCCCAGGCGGGTCTCGAACCCGCGGGCTCAGGCAATCCACTCACCTCAGCCT
>CAUYQG010300308.1:0-28970 GCA_963574415.1 Tarsius wallacei | reverse complement strand
AGTACTCTCAATAATGTAGGGGGTCACACCTCATCAACAAGGCTACCTGCATGATGAACACCTGTATACCTGACCCTGAATCGTACCCCGCATCTTTAAAATAGAAAATTTTAAAATAGGCCGGGCTCGGTGGCTCAGCCTGTAATCCCAGCACTTTGGGAGGCCGAGGCGAATGGATTGCCTGAGCCCGGGGGCTCGAGACCCACCCGGGCAACTTGGCGAGACCTCGTCTCTACAATAAATCAAAAATGAGAAAAGGGCGTGGTAGCGCGTGCCTGTAGTTCCAGCTACTTGGAAGGCTGAGCGGAAAGATTGCCGGAGCCCAGCAGGTCGAGGTTGCGGTAGCCGGGAGCGGCCACTGCACTCCAGTTTGGGTGACAAAGTGAGACTCCAACTCAAAAAATAAAAAATAATCTCTTTACCTTTTAGCCAGGTGTGGTGGCTCACACCTGTAATCCCAGCACTTTGGGAGGCGGAGGTGAGAAGCTTGCTTGAGCCCAGGAGTTTGAGACCAGCCTCGGCAACTTGGCGAAACCACATTTCTACAAAAAAAAAATTAAAAAATTAACTGGCCATGGCAGTGAGTGCCTGTAGTCTCAGCTACTCGGGAGGTTGAGGTGGCGGGACTGCCTGAGCCCAGGAGGCTGAGGCTGCAGTGAGCCATGGTCGTGCCACTGCAGCCTGGGTGATGGAGACCCCACTCAAAAAAAAAAAAAACTTTAATTTTTATATTACTTTATTTACTTAATTCTAGTTATTTAAGAACCTGGGGCCGGGCTCGGTGACTCAGCCTGTAATCCCAGCACTTTGGGAGGCTGAGGTGAGTGGATTGCCTGAACCCAAGGGTTCGAGACCCACCTGGGCAACTTGGCGAGACCTCGTCTCTACAATAAATAAAAAAATAGCCAGGCGTGGTAGCACACACCTGTAGTTCCAGCTACTTGGAAGGTTGAGGCAGAAGGATCGCCGAAACCCAGCAGGGCGAGGCTGTGGTGGCCAGGAACGTGCCACTACACTCCAGTCTGGGCGACAGAATGAGACTTCAAATCAAAAAAAAAAAAAAAAGAACCTGAAAAGTTCAGAGTACTTGTTAAAGAAAAAATGGTTCAGTGACACTCGTTGAAGCTTGGTAAAGAGGACTTTATTCAGGATACTGTGATGGGGTAGGGACCACTGCAATGGAGTCTTGCAGTGGACGGGGTTGGGGCTGGGCCGGGGGAGATTGGGCTCAATCCCCAACACAGCTTGGGCAAGTAAGAATTTATGCCAAGGAGCAGGGTGGGAGTCAGGGGAAGAAAGTGACTGAGAGGAGGCATCAGGGGTGAGAGGGCTAAACCGACCTAACAAGTTTCCATCTGAAGACAGGCCAGGGTGCTCAGACATCACGTGGGGGCTGGGGAAGACAAGGAACATAATCAGATATCAGATATCGAGGGTGGGGTTTTCTTGCCAATCTGACTTAGCAGGGTTCTCACTAAAACTAGATTTTACAAGGGATCGCACAGATAGTCCTGTGAGAGGGTTGAGGAACCTTTGTTCAGTCAAGCAAAGAATCTTTGTCACGATAACAAAACCCTGTTAGGCCTCTCACCCTTCCCAGATTGTTTCATTCCCCCTCCCCTGACCTTCCTAGGAGTCCCCACTTGTTTCTGGCTCCTGGAAACCTCCCTTCTTGCTTGGGAGTCTGGCTGTGAACATAAACTGTTTTTTGGAAATCGGTGTTAACCAGACGTCTGTACTGGGGTTGAAGGGAGTGCTTCCCGATGATGGGAGTTGTGGCTGGATCTCAACGGGCAGGGAGAGTGCCTGGGAAATAGACGTAGGTCCCAAGGAGGGGACCACTGGTGTGGTAGGGACAGGGCTTGTTTTGGGGTGGAGGAGCTGCGGGTCAGGCCAGGAGGTACATTGCAACCATCTCACCGAGGCTTAAAGACCAGAAGGAGGAAGTAGGAGCCACAGAAGCCCTGGAGCTTGGGAAAGGAAATGACACAGTTGGTTCTGGCGTAGGACCTTGAGACTGGGGAGGCTTCACATTGAGCTCTGGCTAAAATGACAGAGAGGGGGAATCGCCCTCAAGCCTCAGCTGTGGCCACCCCTTCCCTGTGCAGAGGGAGCTCACGAAGTCTAGAACCAACAGGACACTTGTTCAAGATCACACGTCACATTCCTACCAGAGCCAATAGTTTCTGTGCCTCCAACACATTCATTCACTCATTCATTGTCAACTAGATCTGTTGAGTTATTACTCCGGGCCAGGCCCATATAATTTCTGATTTCACGAAGCTTCTAGTCTAATAGCCAGAGATAGACAATAACTAACTAACTAGCCAAGCAAAATACTATATAACTGCTATCTGTGCCCAGTCCTGAAATACATACGGGTGATGAGAAAGGGTATTTATACAATTTATAACTCCAAATCCAGAGGCTATTTGAACGTTACCTAATGTCAAGCGTTTTAAAGCACAGATTCCAGGATCCACCCCCAGAGTTTCTGGTTTGGTAGGTCTCGGGTGGGGCCTGAGAAACAGTGAGGGGACCACACCTGGAGTCGTATCAGTATTTGGTCCCTAGGGTGCAGAATGCAGAGCCTCCCACCTACCAACACAGCAAGCCTCATCTTGCTTTGATGGCAGCTTTGTTTCGGAGGTGGAGAAAGTGAGCAGTGTGGGAGATTCCAGGTTCATGCTCATTACTCACCACTCTGGAGGAAGCCACTGGGAATGTGGATAAGTCATAAGCCAGGAGAGGAAGTGCTCAAGTGACTTCCCAGATCCTAACCCCAAAGCCACAGGTGCTGGGAACTCCCCACAGTCTCCAGAAGACCAGTGGCTAGGTCTGACCCCAGGCGCCCCGTGCCTCCCCAGTTGCTTGGTGCAGGGAGGCAGGGGCCCTGGGCTTAGAGTGCTGCTCTCTGTTTCGGGGTGACCCCTGGCTCACAGCGAATCTGGTTTCTCTCCCCAGGATATCACCACTACCATCCAGGCCTCCTATTCTGAGAAAAAACTCTTCTTAAGCCTCTTGGATTTTCAGTACGTGCTGCAGAGATGGAGGGGCGGTCGGCTTAGCAACTCAGGCCCAGGATTGGGTCTTGGTGGGGAAAAATGGCTCTTTCACCCCAGGGCATATGGGAGATAAGTCCTCCACCTAAGTAGAATCTGATTTAAGAGGAAGAGGCACCAGGGTTGGAGATGGCCTAGTGGGAGGGAGGCACTGCCAGAGCAAAGGCCTAGCAGCCAGATTGTCAAATCTCAAGAGAGAGTTCAAAGCTAGGAGACTGAAGTGCTTAGTATTATTCCTAGATTTCCTTTTCTGGGGGCTTTTACGGGAGGGGCCCAATAGAGGGTCACAGTCTGTCTTGTTTGATTTCAGGATGACACCAAGGACTGTTTCCAACTTGCCTCAGGTAGGTGTGGACTTGGGTGGACTAAGAGAAATAAGCCCCGTAGGACCTCATGTCTTCAAAAAAGCAGACAGAAAACCCAAAAGGAAATCAGGCATTGGGACCAAAAGAAATGGGACCCTAAGCTGGTCTGTTCTGTGTCTCCCATACCCTCTCCCTGTTGTGTCTGTTGGGAGAGCCTAGGTGTTGCAGAAATGGCATCATGGTGCTATGGTTAGGGTGGGGGCAGAAGAGCACTGGCCAAGTGGCCCCTCCCTGGACCTTGATCTCCCCTCTGTGGAATGAGCTAACAGTCCTAGTCCTCCCCAGGGCCCAGGAGGGCTCCCCAGGAGACGCACCATCGGGAGCAGGAAGAGAGGGTGGGTTGAGATGTGTTTCTCCTGGATGGGCATGTGGATGGACAATAACCCAGGCTGTGTGGTTTCTGCCTGGGGTGGGGGGGCACTTCTGTGCTCCGGGGAGCACTCACCGTGGGCTTCTGATTGGCAGAGTGGCTCCGAGTCTGTGCAGAGTTTCCTGCGGTCGATGATCACCACGGTGGGCATCCCTGAGGTCGTGTCTCGTAAGTGAGGGCTGGGGGGAGGGTGGGGGCCATCAAGCCTGATGCGGGTTCTCACTTCCTCTGATGGCCCTTCCCAGGCAGCGCTCCAAGGGTCGGTCGTCTGGCCACTGGGGGTGGGGCTGGGGCAGAGCGGGCAGCAGAATGGCAAGTCCTGTCACCAGGTCAGCCCTGCTGTGCCCGTCCCCAGAAGCACTTGCCCTCTCTCCTAACTCAAAGTGAAATAAATGTTCATGGAATGTTGACCCAAAGGGCCCCACCATCTCCCACTGTCCAGGATGCCACGAGTCCTGGGCTGGCTCTGCCTTCCTCTACCCAGGAAGGGCTGACTGGGCTCCCTCCCTGCCCCAGGGCTCCAGGTGGCATTTACAGCCCTCATGAACAGCAAAGGCCTGAATCTCTTCGAAATCATCAACCCTGAGATTATCACTCGGGATGTGAGTATGAAGCCCCCCACCGGCTTACCTCCTGGGAAGGAGGCCCTGGCAGCCTTCTCAGGGTGACTGGGGGCTGTCGGGGAGACAGGCAGAGGGGGCTCCCCCAGCCGGCTCCTGGGGGCCGGGAGTCTGCCACCCTGCGCCTCCCTCCTCCTGCCTTCTTCCAGGGTTTCCTGATGCTGCAGATGGACTTTGGCTTCCCTGAGCACCTGCTGGTGGATTTCCTCCAGGGCTTGAACTAGAAAGCGCCAAGAAGGGGGGACAGAGCTGAACCAGAAGGCGCGCACCAGGCTCACAGTGGAACCCGGCCTCTCCTCCCTCGGGTGGGGGTCAGGGTGGGGACAGGGAGATGGAGACAGAACCCCCAACTCCTGCCCATGCTAAAGGCCCCTTGGCATTAAAAGGCTGTATCCAGGGTTGGGTGGTCTTTCTTCTCTGCCAGGGGTTATGAGGAGCAGGGGGGACATATCTCACCAGCCCTGTCCCTTGCTAGATGAATCTGACAAGCACAGTCCTGCCAGTCCACCTCCCTTCAACCCTTCCAAGGTAGCCATTCCCAAACCCCCCAAGCTCCCCAGTGCCTGGAGGAAGATATCCCAACTTCTCTCCTGGGGGACTCAGGTTCCCCTGCTCGGCCCCTGGGTACCTCCTAACTCATCTCCTAAACCCACCATTCTCTTGGTCTGACTGGCTTCCTACGCAAGTCGTCACTCCTCTGTTTCTGGTAGCTCCTGTGCTGGACAGGAAGTGAGGTGGGATGGAGGCTTCAGATCCCTAGGATGGTGGGAGCATGAGGGGCCCTTCCAGGGGTCTAGTTTCTGGTAGATGTGGAGGAGGATGGAGACTCTAAAAAGGCAAAACAGACTTTGGTATAGAAGAGAAGCCTCGCACAAACACATTCTAGATCACCATTTTAGGCTCAAATTGCATCTTCTTCCCACCCTAAGGCTTCAATATAAACCAGCTGTGTCTTGGAGGGACCAGGCACTATCTCCTCCAGGTGTGTAGAGAAAATCCCTCCCCTCACATTGCCTGAGTGGGATGGGGGAAGAAAGCACAGCAAGAGACTGGCATGTGCAAAGTCCCTGTGGTAGAAAGAATTAGGGCAGATTCAAGAAATGTTAAGGGAGCCAGTGTACCACAGAGAGCCGAGGGTGAGAGACGAGGCCGGACTAGCAGGCAAGGCCCATGCATCCTTTATTCTAACCAGGAGAGATGGCCAGGAGGCAGGGGCTGGGGAAGAGCTCAGCAGTAAGGTGCCACTGGCAGGTTTGGGAAGATTTGAGGGGAGGGCACCATCCCCTGGCCCCTCCAAGTGCTTTGGTAGACCTGTTTCTCTTCTTCCTCTGGGGCTGATGCTAGGGCTCACTCACTAAGCTGACCAGGAGCACTCATGGAGGGGATGGGCAGCTCGCAATAGGCCCCTGGCAGAAAGAGTCCTACTGGGAACTCCAGGCCTTGGGATGTTAGCCTTCGAGGTGGTGGCACCAGTTAGGACACTCCACCCAAGAGTGCTCCCTCAAGGGGGCTGGGAAGGCCCAAGGCCTTCCCTTGATGCCACAGTGACAATATCAGGATAACTCGGCAGCCCTGAACATCACAAAGGGCAGATGGAGAAGTCACTGGGGGTCTTACCCCTTGTGTACTCCCAGCCCAGAAGACCCTGGCACTTATTGCTGCTCTAGAAGAGGAGGGTAGGTGCATCCTGCCAGCTTCCTACGCCGTCCTTGAAGAGGCTCTCCCCAGGTCTGAGTTGGGAGGGCACTTACGTGTCACTGTGCCACGCAAGGAGTGCATTTAGCAGAAAGAGATACCAAATCCCAAAAGGCAAGAGCTTACCAAATCAGACTGACCTGATGCCTCTCCTCCATCCTGGCCCCTCCATCCCTGTGACCTAGGCCTGCCTTGAAAGACCAGGCAGCCCTCCTGGCTTGTGTATGTGTGTGTGTTGGGAGGGACCTGGCCCCAGCCCAGTCAAACTCTGTTCCCAGGAGAAGGCTGCAGCTGCTGCTTCCTCCAGGGAGAAAACAAGGGTTCCCCTAGGCCTGACCCTGCAGAAGCACATCCTGTCACCAGACTCCTGACCCTGGGCAGGATGGGGCCCGGGTGTGTGGGACCAGACCTTGACAAATGGATCGTGTCGGGGGAAGGCCTAGCCTTCAGACCTGGGTTCAAATCCCAGTCACCCCCCTCCCCACCCCAGATACTAGTTCTTCCATCCTGGGTCCCTCTGTGCCTCTATTTCCTCATCTGTTAAATGGGACAATAATAATAAAACCTTCCATGGCGGGTTCTGGAAAGACTGGGTTAGCCTCCAGGAGAGTCCCACAGTGGCTGAGAGCAAGGACTCTGGGATGGGCCTGCCTGGTTCACACCTCAGCACCCCTCTGTCCCCCTCCTTTTCCCCACCCCCCGCTAGCTGTGCCATCTCACTCCAGCTGTGTCATCTGGCCTCTCTGTGTCTCCCGTTTCCTTGCTTGTAAAAGGGAGCTAGCGAGTTGTCACGAACATGAAGGGACAAGCACAGCACCTGGAACAGCATCTGATACCTCCTAAACACTCCACGAGTGCCAACTAGTCATACGTCATGGAGGGGAGGTACTTGGCCCACGAGGGGCCCGGTTCATGTGGGCTTGCTCTGTCCTCCAGTTCCCCCGACTCAGTTTTCCCCACCTCCTGTGTTCTCTCTGCTGTCAACCCTTCCTCTCACATCATGAATTTCCCACCCAGTCCAGACACTCAAGATTCCCTCTGCTCTCCAACCAACAAAATCTGATTGACTTCTTCACGCTCATGGAAGTGACTGATGGCCATTTCATTTACACCAGAGGGGCTTACACACCTTCAGCCAAAGGTGTGGGTGCTAATGGAGGGCAGACCAGGCTGAGAACAGGGAGGGTTTGGGAAAGCAGCACTCCCAGAACACTTCCGATAACTTTTCTGGCAGGCCTGGTACCACCAGGGTAAAAGGGCACTGGGTTCAAGACCCAGTTCCACTCCAGATTGCTGTGTGACCTTCAGCAGTGAGTGCACTTGACCTATCTGGACCTCAACATCTTCATCTGCCTAATGGACTAATTATCTTTGTCCTACCCTGCTGCCGGGTCTGTTCAGAATTAAATCATCCGAAAATGATGTGCATGTGTCTGAGTTGTGGTTAGTGTCCATGTGTCTGTGTGCCCTCCCCAACCTGCACAGGGAGCCGGTCAGTCTTTCCTGGGACTATGTGCAGAGCCAGTCATACGGTAGGTGCTCAGTGAGCATGAGCTGAATCCTGATCTTGGGACATAATCGATTGTCCCACGGTGCCCTAAGGAGACTGGGAATAACCCACTTGGCAGATGAGGAAACAGGCCAGGGGGAGGTCAGGGCATTTGTCTGAGGTTACGCAGCTAGGAATGGGGACACCGGGAGTCATCCCCAAGCAACTAACTGCAAAACCCCTGCCCCCCTCACTCTGAGCTGTCATGCAGCTTCCAGACAGCTGAATTGGTCCTAGGAGGCAGGAGGTTCCAACGTCACAAGGATGTGGAGCCTGCAGAAGGGGACGAAAACAGGAGGGTGGCTTGTGGGCTTTGGGCACAGACTGCATCAAAGCCACCTTGAGGTCTCACGCCCACTCTGCATGGGAGTAAAGGCATCTGGCCCCCATAACGCAGCCAGTAAGTTGGAGGGTGGGACTTGAACCTGGGAAGTCTGACAGGGATGATTGTGCTCATGACCACTATCTTGCAGTTCCCTCACACCCACACCCACTGGGAGGTCAGGGAGCGCAAGTGGTCCGGGAGACAAAGCAGCTTCACTGCCAGGATGTCACTGGTGGGTGGACGTCCCTCCCAGCAGGTTGAGCTGTCCATGGATGAATGTGTCCCCTGCAGGAGGAGGGGAGCTCTCTGTCCCAGGGCCAGGGCAGAAAGCTGGGGAAGTTGAGCTTAGACGAGCGGCCTTCGAGGCCCACTCCTGACTCCCACCTGGAGGAGCTACCTGGTCTTTTTACTGCCTCTCTGGTCCCTCCTCCCCTTCCCTCTTCCCCTCCTTCCCTCCCTTCCACCCACCTCCCTCTCCTCTCTGATGCAGGCTTGTGTGATTTGGGGAGTTTCTTCATCTCCTCTCTGAGCCCCAGCGGCTCACCTGTAAAGGACGGTGACTCTTGCATGTGTATCTTAGGGTTACTGGGAGGATTCGAAGAGATAGATGTACGGATTGTATTTACCCCGGGTCAGCGGGACGAGGACTCAGTTAGTAAGACCAAGTGCTGGTGTCGCTGCTACCTTCTCTCTCGTCCTGGAGAGCTTGGGAAGCTCCCGGCAAGAGTCAGGACCCGGGCTCTCAGTCTCCCGCTCCTGGGCAGCACCTCCACCCTCCCCTCTTGTCGAGGTATGGGGGTGGGGGCTCAGCCCGGGGTCCTCCCACCCACCTGCGCTTCGCAGGTGAGCCCAACTTCACTGCCAGCCTCGGTTTCGCATCCACGAAAGGGGCGAGCGCCCCCGCGTCTCGGGGACCGTCTCGGGGACCTCTCGAGGACCGCCCCGGGGCGGGTCCGCCACGCGCGGGGAAGAGCAGGAGCTCGGGCGCTGCGGGGAGCGGGCGAACTGGGCCCCCGCCCATCCCGCGCCCTGCCCGCGTCCGGGCTGGCACTCCGAATCCACGTGACTTCTCGGCAGCCGCCGGGCCCTTGCGCAGGCCTGGCAGCTCCGAGCGCGCCGACTTTCAGTTTCGAGCAGAGCGCGGCGCTGCTGGAGCGCACGGTGAGTGCGGGCGCCGGGCTGAGGGAGCCGGGCAGAGGCGATGGCGCAATGGCTCGGGGTTCGGCCCTGGAGCGGGAGGTGCCAGTGGCCGGCGGGTGACCAGGCGACCGGGTGGGCAGTGGAGCGCCGGTGGGTGGCCAGTGTCTGACTGGGTGGCTGGCTGGGTGGCTTGCCGGGTGGACGGCAATCCAGGTGGCCAGATGGACAGTGGAGTGCCAGTGGCCGGGTGGATGCCCGGTAGGTGGGCGGTGGATGACTGGGTGCCTGGGTGGGCAGTGGAGCGCCGGTGGCTAGGTGAATGGCCGGTGGATTGCCAGTAGTCACGGGGCAGTGGGGTGTCAATGGATGGCTGGTGGATGGCCAGTGGGTGGCTGGGTAGATTGCCATGTGGACAACTGGTGGATGGTCAGTGGGTAGTGGCCAAGTGGGCAACGGGGCACTGGTGGATAGCTGGGTGGATGGCCGGGTGGATGGCTGGACAGTGAGCTGCCGGTGGCCCTGAAGCACGCAGCCACCCAGGAGTCTGAGGGTAGTGTTTCCATCAACAGAGAAAGGCAGGTGGGGGTCCCCTGGGCTGGGGGACAAGGTTTGCAGCTGTGCTGCCCATCCCCACACTGCTCTGGTCACTTCCCAGAGACACCCTCTCCTGTGTGTGTGTGTGTGTGTGTGTGTGTTTGTGTTTCCTTTTCAACTGTTCACTGCTTTTAAAAGAGTTTCAGAAGCCACACTGTTCATTATACACAATTCAGACTTTTTAACCTAAAAACTTTTTTTATCATAGAAAACCCCAAACATGTGCAGGAGTAGAGGAATAGAGTTAGGCTGAGCCTCTGAACTAGCCGGTTGTGATACAATGAATCCCACATATCCTCCTCTGGGCTTGGATGGTCACTGTCGCAGGCCCAGGGCCTCAGAGTTTCATCGCTACCACCCCTGCTTTTGAAACAAATAGTGGACACCATAGCATCTCAATCAAAATGTTCGAGTATGCTAAAAGATAAGGAATCTTTTAAAAACACAGCCACAACACCATCCGCACACCTCAGATATTTTAACCGAAATCCTTTAATGTCAAATCGCTATAGACCTTTTCTAGTGAACATTTTAACCTCACAGGTGAATAGAAAGGTGTCGTTTTATTACTTGCTCTTTGCACTTCTATGATGTTTACAGTCACTTTTCTCACCCAGAAAGCCAGGAGCTGGAGCCCGCTGGGGTAGCCATATTGGGGGGGGCGGTTCTGGAGAGGCCCCCGCCTTCAGTGCCATTGGCATCTATGTTATAAGTTGGGACTCACGTTTCCTTTTTGAAAGGTCGACTGTTCTGCAGACATAAAAAGCAGTTTGAAAGCTGGCAGGTCCCAGCCTCTAAAACCTGGGGGTGGCAGGATGTGGGGAGGACCCCAGGCCAGTACCTGGAGCCCGGTGCCTCCAAATCACTTTCCCTCCCTCTAAGAGAGAAATAGCCCTGAAAAATAGCTCGGTCTCCCGCCGGAGTACCGAGGGCAAATTAGCCATGGGTTATGCCCAGCTTCCTTGTCTCCAGGTAGACCGGCACCTGGCATGGAAGGCAGACAGGCCGTGGCTCTCTGCACCTTGTATTTGCTGGATGACCACAACTAACTACTTCCCATCTCCTAACTTCAGTTTCTCTTCTGTAAACTGGGCGTGATGGCTGGATCAGTGGCTGACGCCTGTAATCCCACCACTTCGGGAGGGGGAGACAAGAGGATTGCCCGAGCCCAGGGGTTTGAGACCATCCTAGGCAACTTAGCGAGACCGTGTCTCTACAATAAATTAGACAAGGTCTCACTATATTGCCAAGGATGGTCTCAAACCTTTGGGGCTCAGGTTATACTCTTGCCTCTGCCTCCCAAAGTGCTGGGATTTCAGGTAAGAGCCACCATGTCCGGCTTAAAATGAATTTTTTTAAGTGGAAAAAGGATATGAACAATTTATGGAAAGAAAACTACTAGTAACCCTTCAATATTTGAAAAGATGTCCAAGTTCATTCATAATAAGAGACATTAAAAAATCACCATTATTCATCTCCCAGATTTGCAAATATGGAAGTTTGCTGACACACGAGTTGGGAAGGGTGTGGGAAGCAGGCATCCTTCACCCATAGCTGGTGGGAAGGCAAATTACTACAGCACTTAAGGAGGGTAATTTGTTATATTTATCCAAGTTCAAACTGCATGTTTCACTTGGCCTTACAAATCCACTGCTGTTTTTCTTAAAGATTTACTCCCACACATGAAAAATGATGCTTGTCCAAGGATATTCATTAAGCACTGTTTGAAATAGCAAAAGACAGGAAACAACCTAAATGTCCAATAACAGTTAAATCAGTTACAGTGCAGTCATACAGCGAAATACTATGTAGCTGTTTAAAAGAAAAAAGGGGGCAGGGTTGGGAGGCGGGTATGGTAACTCACACCTGTAATCTCAGCACTTTGGGAGGTGGAGGCGAGAGGATTGCTTGAGCCAAGGAGTTCAAGATCAGCCTGGGCAACACAGTGAGCCCTCGTCTCTACAATAAAATAAAACAAGCAGGGTATAGTGGCCCGTGCCTGTAGTCCTAGCTACTCACAAGATTGAGGCAGAAGGATCTCCTGAGCCCAGAAGGTTGAGGCTTCCCTGTACCACTGCGCTCCAGCCTGGGCGACAGAGTGAGACCCTGAAATTTTTTTTAAAGGCATATTTTAAAATTTTTGACTTAGAAAGACTTCCAAATTACATCAACTAAAAACAAAACTAAACAAAATAGAGAACATACAGTGATACAGTGTACTATCATTTGTGAGGAGAGAAATACAAAGGGTGTCAACAAAATGTATACACATTTTAAGAAAGAAAAAAACCGTATTAAAATTGTAGATGGCCAGAAGAAGGTGGAGGGAGGTTAGGCCACACAGGGAAACAACTCTCTGGGTAGGACGGTGAAGGGACATGTTCATTGGGCCCAGTAATGCCCCTGCTCTGTGTGAGGTGGGCACCAACAGCACAGACGCCACTGTGCACCCGCACCTCTCCCATGGGTGCATCCAGTTTATCCACTGAGGTCCACAAGTTGCCAGATCTGGCTCTGGGCTCTGCTGTGGAGCTGATGCTGTAGAAAAAGACGTAGAGGCCAAGTGGGGTGACCGCAGTGAGGAAGGCCAGGTGGGGGCAGGGCATGCTGGGGCGGAGGGAGGTTTGCACTGGGGACAGGGAGGCTGAGCGTGGCCTTCTTGTTAGGGGAACTTGGGACGTTTGTGGGGAGTGAGGCAGGGAACTGCAAACCATGATGTCTGGAGGATGAGGGAGCCAGGCAGAAGGAATGGCAAAAAAGGGTGGTGGGGGGGAGAAGAAGAAAGGGAAAAGAAGGGGAGAGGAAGGAGAGGAAGAGGAGGGAGAAGAGGAGGAGGAAACGATGTTTGAAGCCTGCCTTTGTGCTCACAGATGCTTCTTGTGGGTGAATTATTTGCATGTAATTTAGCAAAGGTCTGGACCTGGCGCAGGAGCCAGAGGAGACCTGTTATTGCAAACTGCCACCTCTCCTCAGGAGTTCCAGAGCTCTGTGGGGAGGCTCCAGCCTCCTTCTGCCCATGGTTCGCGTCCCAGCCGGTATCCTCTGTCTGAAAAGGCAGCACTGCTCCCACTGACATCCAAGCTTGGACAACGTGGTGGGGAACGTCCCTGTGGCTGGAGCTTGGCCACATTCTGATAGTCTCCTTAGGCTGGATTCTCAAAGTGGACTTCCAAAGGGGTACATGGGCTTTCACATTTTTTTTTTTTTTTTTTTGTGCTGGAGTCTTACTCTGTTGCCCAGACTAGAGTGCAGTGGCCGCTCCCAGCCACCGCAGCCTCAACCTGCTGGGCTCTAGCGATCCTTCCGCCTCAACCTTCCAAGTAGCTGGAATTACAGGCACGCATTACCATGCCCGGCTGATTTTTTGATTTATTGTAGAGATGAGGTCTCGCCAAGTTGCCCAGGCGGGTCTTGAACCCACGGGCTCAGGCAATCCACTCACCTCAGCCTCCCAAAGCGCGAGATTACAGGCTGAGCCACCAAGCCCGGCGACTTTCACTTTTAAAATGTTTGCGTCTGTGTTCCCAAATCTTTCTCCTAAAAGATCATGCCAATGTAGGGCAGCTACAGACCCAGGGATGCTTCCAGATCCCCCCAAACCCCATCTCCTGGGCGGAGGAGTGGAACCTGTACCGTGACCAGACCCCACCAGCCCCTTGCCTTGCGGGGTCTCTTCTGCCCCTCCTGGTAAAATGAGGGGAACTTTCATGCCTTGGGGAGCTCATTCGGGTCTTATCACAGCATCATGTTTGAAGAGAGAAAAGCTTGCTGTTTCATGTGCTTGGAGTAGCCTGATTCCCTGAGTTGCTGAAGGTGTCCTGTGCCTCTGTGGCTTATTTATTTAGAGTTAGGGTCTCACTCTGTCACCTAGGCTGGAGTGCAGTGGTGCCATCATGGGTTTCCACAGCCACGACCTCCTGATCTCATGTAATCCTCCCACCTCAGCCTCCCGGGTAGCTGAGATTACAGGCGAGCACCACTACACCTGACTAATTTTTTTGATTTCTTTTTTTTTTTTTTTTGGTAGAGATGAAGTCTTGTTATGTTGCCCAGGCTTGTCTTGAACTCCTGGACTCAAGCAATCCTCCCACCTCAACCTTCCTAAGTGTTGGGATTACAGGTGTGAGCCACCACACCTGGCCAGAATCCTCTTATTGAAATGATCAGGTCAGCGTTTCACCAAGTAAAGACTTATCCAGTGAGAGTCAACAAGGGGTGTGTGGAGGGGGCCTCTGATTCAATTAAATCATAATATGAGAAAACCGTTCTCTTTTCAGTTCTCTTTCATTCTTCCTGATTAGTCAAAAAGAAAGTCTGAGTCAGATGCTAACATGTCTATAGACCTCTCACTCTCCTGATCGTTTCAGCAGGTGGAGGCCAGGGCTCAGCTGGCAGCAGTACCCAGCTACAGCTCAATAGCATTTTGGTTTTTGTTTTCCTTGGCTTTATTTTTGGCATTACTTTCAGTTCACAGCAATGGTCTTTTAAAAAAAATAATAAAGTTAAAAGTGATGACTGGGTGTGGTGGCGCACACCTGTAATCCCAGTACTTTGGGAGACCAAGGCTAGAGGATTCCTTGAGGCCAGGAATTTGAAACCAACCTGGGCAACATAGTAAGACCCTGTCTCTACAAAAAAAAAAAATTTAAAAAACGAGTTGGGTGTGGTGGCATGTGCTTGCAGTCCCAGCTACTTGGGAGACTGAGGCAGACGGAACCCTTGAACTCAGGAGTGGGAGACTGCTGTGAGCTATAATCGCGCCACTGCACTCCAGCCTGGGCAACAGAGTGAGACCCTGTTTCTAATTTTTTTTTTTTTTTTTAAGTGAGATGGCTTCTAAAAAACTAAGGAAATGATGTTTTGGTTCTCAGGTAAGGCACACATACACCCAAAAAAATCCTCAAACATGGGTTAGAAGTCTTGGAAATTATACACATAGCCCTAAAAAGATGAAATTGTGGGGAATTTTCATGTGCATTTCTGCAATGTTAAGAACTTTCCAAGAGAGCACAGATTGTGCAACAAAGTTATATTGAAAGGATAATTTAGTTTTAAAAGACCATTTGTCAAAGGCAGTTTTGTGTTTCAGTTAGGAAACAGCCTCTGGAATCAGCATAGATTCTTTTTGTTTTTGTTTTTGAGTCAAGGTCTCACTCTGGCTTAGGCAGGAGTGCAGTGGCACAATCATGGCTCACTGCAGCCTTGACCACCTGGGCTTAGGCAATCCTCCCACCTCAGCCTCCTGAGTAGCTGGGACTACAGGTGCTCACCTCCATGCCCGGCTAATTTTTTAATTTTTTGTAGAGATGAGGTCTCGCGATATTGCCAGGCTGGTCTTGAACTCCTGGGCTCAAGCAATCCTCCTGCCTTGGCCTTCTAAGTGCTGGGATTACAGGCGTGAACTACCATGCCCAGCCATAGATTTGTGTCTTCTTATCCTGTTACCAAGAGGCAAAGCATAGATTTTTAACTCCACATGTTGCTTCTTGACTTCTCGGAGAAGCACAATACTGCCTTTGTCTGTTAAATGGAGGCAACACCTGCCTGGAAAGGTTGCTTGAAGTTCCAGTGGGAGAGGCCAGTGGGATGCAGCAGCCTGATGCCAGGCCCGTGCTGAGAATTCAGCACATAAGAACCAGTTAGCATTGGTTGCAGATGGGGCCTGTCCCTTTGCTGTGCTGGGCCCTTTGCCTGTATTAATGTTTCAGCTCTCAAGTGACCCTGCAAAGTAGATTTGAAATCATCACCCTCATTTGCAGATGAGAAAATTGGCATAGAGAGGTTAAGAAACCTGCCCAAAGTTGCACAGCATGAAAATGATGTAATCAGGATTTGAACCCAGGCCTACTGACCTCAGAGGCTCGTGTATCAGCTCCACAACTCCCTGGGAGATGGGCTGGCTAGAAAGTATTACTCCTGCTTGACATATACATGAACGAGGAGGGTGGGGACTCGTCTGGTATCACCCAGTGAGTCAAGCCCCCCAAGCCTTTCTTCGGCCCCTGTTTTATGGGCCTGAATGGGAGGCAGTGGTTCAGATGAACCAACCTGGAAGCAGGATGCCTCTTCTAACTTCAAAGGACCCAGCCTTCTGATCACTGACCTGTCATTTTTAAAAAATGCATTTGAGCCGGGCTCGGTGGCTCAGCCTGTAATCCCGCGCCTTGGGAGGCTGAGGTGAGTGGATGGGCTGAGCCCGTGGGTTCGAGACCCGCCTGGGCAGGCGAGACCTCATCTCTACAATAAATCAAAAAAAAAAATCAGCCGGGCGTGGTAGCGCACGCCTGTAGTTCCAGCTACTCGGAAGGCTGAGGCGGAAGGATCGCTGGAGCCCAGCGGGTCGAGGCTGCGGTGGCCAGAAGCGGCCACTGCACTCCAGTCTGGGCGGCGAAGTGAGACGCCAACTCAAAAAAAAAAAAAATGCATTCATGGAAACCCCCTCGGGTCTCTTCCCACAGTGGGGGATTTTCTGTCCTCTCAATAAATTCTTTCTAAAATTAAGAAAAGCATTCATCTTACGTCACAGGAGTGGTACATGACTCAGTCCTGCTTGCAAAAAGTCAGACACCTCTACACAGGCTGAAACCTCCTTGCTTCCGGCACCGTGTCTGTTCCCTCTCCTGGGGTAATCGCTACTAGGCGTGTCACGTCCAGAATCTTATCTAAACCTTCACATAACAAAAATTTTACTTATATAGTGATTATTAACCTCCGGGCACTGTTTTCAGCACTTGCCACATATTAACTCATTGGCACCCTACACAATCCTGTGAGGTAGGTGCTGCTATTATCCCCACATTACAGATGAGAACATCAAGGCTCAGAGAGGCTGCATAACTTGCCCGGCGTCACAGAGCCAGCCTGCCAATGGTAGAGAGTTCAGTCCCAAATCTAGAAAGCCTGGCTCCAAACTTCACACTCTTAACCTCTGAGTCATAAAGACATGCTAGTATAGACCTATGGGTAGGAACAGCACTGCTGCTCTATTGATGTGTCCTTAAGACAAGTGACGTCATTCAGTGTGTATTGTTATCCAGTGCATCCTGTTAATTCCATAATACATCTCGAGGATACAGCCATGTCAACAAATAACTGGTGGCCTTCATGCCATAATCCTATGGTGTGGTTACGCCACACTTCGTTATGGTTGCTGAGTTGTTCAGACACCACTCAGGAGTTTCCTTACCCAAGACTCTATGTGTCTTAGTCCATTCGGGCCGCTGTGACAAAGTGCCATAGACCGGGTGGCTTATAAACAATAGAAACATATTCCTCACAATTCTGGAGGCTGAAGTCCAAGATCAGGGTGCCAGTGTGGTCGGGGTCTGAAGAGGGCCGTCTTCCGGGTTGCAGATGCTGACTTCTCAGTGTCCTCACGTGATGAGAAGAGGACGAGAGAGCTCTCTGGGGTCTCTTTACGAGGGCATCAGTCCCATTCACCAGAGCACCATATGACCTAATCACCTCCCCAAGACCCCCAGTACCGTCCCTTGGGGAGTTGGGCTTTCATCCCTATGAATCTGGGAGACAAACATTCAGCCCATAACTGTGGATTCTGGACTAATGGCTCTCCGAGTGGCTTTCTGTGAGAAGTTTAGTTGTGAGGTCAAAGGGTAGATGCGCTTTGAGACTTAGAAGCCATCACCAATTTGCCCTGCAAAGTGGGCAAATCCGAGCCTTGAGACCCAACCTTCTCTCCTCTACATCTCGAACCTTCTTTGTCCCTGTCTCACCACCCAAGCCAGTGCACGATCCCTCCTGGATGCTCGAGCCAGCTCCCATTGTGTGTTAAGGAGGGGACTTCCAGACCTCAGTTTTATTTTCACTTTGGCATGGGCGTGCCGAGCTCTGGCCTGTGTGAGAGAAGATGGCAGACCCGCAGAGCTGGGTCACAAGGTGCCAAGGAATAGCCCAGAGGCTGAGGCGGTGCCCCACTCAAGATGGGGCCAGGGCTGAGGGTCAGTCATGGGGAAACATCCAAGGGGTCTCCATCTAAATATGGCCACCTTGGAGGCCTTCCTGACCCGGGTGCTTGGGGTACCTTGGAGGGCAGGAATCAACTAGCGCTGGTCCACTGGAGCAGGGCGCCAGGTGCGAGCAAGTGAGAAGCCAGTCTCTCCCCATGGGGAGTGGAGAGCTAGGCATCGCCCGAGGCCTGGATCATTCCCAGACTCATCAGCACATCGGAACCACCTGGGGAGCATCTGAAAGTGTTGATATTTTGATGCCTCATTCTACCCCGGGATTATGCAGCACTGGGTCTGGAGTGCAGCCCACTGGAGTTGTTAAAACACTTCCCCGCAGGTGCTGCTGATGCTCAGGGGAGCTTGGGAACTACTGGAGGACCCAGGGAGAGGCCTTGAGGCCCGGCTCGCACAGGTGGGCAGGAGCCTTCTAGCGACCTCACCAGCCACCAGCAGCTTCCTATGGGTGTTGGACCCACATGGGTGGGGCTGAGCAGGAGGGCCCCAGGCCACTGCCTGGCCACCTGCTGTCCCAGCCAGGCTAGGCTGGCAATAGGGCACCTGTGACCCAGATGAGGGTGTGTCTGGAAATGCCAGGAGCCCTTTGGTGGAAAGTCTGAGTCTTTTGCATAGGAAGGTGGCTGGGGTGAAGGAGACAGTTTAAAGACCAACGATGTGGGCTGGATTTTTAATGACAAGCAGAGAGGCCTTGTAGGATTTAAAACAGGGACCGTCCAGGCCCAGGCCTGAGGCCCAGAATGGAGTGCAAGCTTGGGAGCCCCCGAGAGGGCTGGCTGCGAGGTGAGGAGACATGTCCTCAACTCCTGGCTCTGTGCCTCTCTAGTTGGTGACCTGGCGGGTGCCTTCACCACTGGGAACCTCAGTTTCCTCATCTGGAAAGCACTGTGACTTGTGTTTTAAGTCCTGTAAGACCTTGTGAAGAAAAACAGATGATGGTTTTCAAAGGAAATAGTCACCACCACATCATTGTGGCCCCACGGAGGCTGATGTGCCGTATCAAGGATGCCTCTTGTCTGCTCTGCCAGCTTTTGTGGGTGAGGGAGGAAATGACTGCCAGCCTCTCCTGACGGCGTCACCATGGGGCCCACAAAAGGAGGGCAGTGCCTCCCAGAAAGAGCCCACTGGACCAGTCTGGTCCTGTCCTTGCTTCTTCTTCACTGTGAGCGCCAGTAAGGCCTTCCCCTCTCAGGCCTCAGTTTCCCTGTCTTTACAATGGGCCCAGTGTTTACCCCCCAGCCAGGGCTCTTCCAGTTTTATCGCCTTTGTGTCCAGGCTCAGGCGTCCTCTGAAGTCCTGACACCCCTTAGGGCCCTGGTTCTCTGTGTCTCCCTTCACAGGGCTTGGTGTGAGGGTTCTGAGAGAACTCGGGGGGCCCTGTGGCCTCTAGCCCACCCCAAGGTCCCCAGGTCCTGACCTGTTCTCCTGATCCTGATGTGTCAATTGCAGCAGCACTTTCTGTTTTGTTTCTTGGAGCTATTTCTGTTCGAGTGTCCAGTAGTGGCTGGAGTGCCCTTCTCATTGCGCTCACAAGCACATCCTCTTGGACCCTGAGGTCAGCACTTGCAGCCATTTTATTTCTGCCTCTCCCTTCCCACTACCTGCCCCCAGCAGCCTCGTCTGTCCTCTCTTCTCCCGCCAGGCCCAGGAGCCAGGGGCAGCACAGGAGTCTGCCAATGCCACGGGCCCAGGGCCTCCAGTCTCTTGCAGGTCCCCCTCAGCCAAGGCAGGTGGTGACCCCTTTGAGCAGATGAGGAAACTGAGGCCCTGTTTCTGCTCTGCCACACAGCCTCATGGAGTCCCCCACCCCCTTAAGCCAAACTTGAGAGGCAGGAACAGTAGGAAGTGCTCAAAGGAACAGCAGCCAGAAGCCTGTGACTCAACTCACATCCTCTCCCTCATCCCTCCCTTCCTTCCTGGAACCTGGTGCCAGGGCCTGGAGAAATGGAGACAACAACAACAACGCTAGTGTAATGATAGCTAATGCAGTTTGAGTCTCTATCATGTGCCTGTTACCTGGCCAGGGGTTTCACGTGCCTCATCTCACACCTTGCCAGGCAGACATGATTATGACCCCATAGCAGACACCATGCTTGCTCTCCACACTCCTAATCCCACCCAATGCCTCCCCCCCCACTGTGGGTATTGGCCGCTAGCACCTTCACCCTTCTCCAGAGGATTGCCCCTGTCCGATGGGTGCTGCCTCGCCCAGAGTTGCTGCACGGGGCAGGACTGATGGGAGGGGTGACAGACCCCTTGCTTTTGGCAGGGCAGATCTGTGGTGTCCTCATGCACCAGCTGTCCCCATGGGTCAAGATGAGGACTTCCCCTGAAGCACCTTTGCTTACTTAGGTGCTTCTGCTATCTTATCTGGTTTCCCTTGCCCCGTCAATAAATGACTTCTGTAAGAGCCCCCCCATCTTGGAGTCTGCTTCTAGGGACCTGACCTAGAACATTCCCATTTTGCAGATGAGTACACGGAGGTACCAAGAAGCTAAGTAACCGACCAAAGTCACAAAGCTGGGAACTAGCAGACACTCAAATCCAGGGCGCAGGTGCCAAGGCATGTGCTCTTCCCCAAAGACCCAGGGACTGCCCTGCCCTCAAGGGGGTCCCAGCTTGTAAGGGAGGAGCCCACACTGCAGAGGGCAGGGCCCAAGACAGAGGAGAAAGGAGAGAGGGCAGGGAACGGAGCCCAGCAGTGAGGGTGGAACTCAGTCTGAGGAGGCAGCAGGAAGTTTCCCTGAGGAGAAAGAGAGTCTAGAAGGAAAAGGAGAAATCTGCAAGTTGGGAAAAGGGGGAAGAGGGTGTGCGGAGGGAATCAACGCCGCACAGGGCAAGGGTTGTGAAAGAGAATGGCAGCAGTGGTGAGCAGCAGGGGCACAGGGGCCGGAGGGGCAGGCCCAGGCTGGATGTGAAGGGGCATTCGTCCAGCCTTTGAAGCTTTCCTGGACACCTGGTGTGTAGCTGCCTTGTGCAGGTGATAGTATCAAGGTGGGGGGACCTCCCCCAAAGACCCCAGGTGCACCCCCTGCCCGGCTCCCTCTTGCTGTCTGGACTGGGGGTAATAAGAGCACAGGACTGTGACTCCACATGCCTGGATTCTCCTCCTGTCTATGTGACCCTGGCTGTTTCCCCGCCCTCCTCTGAGTCCTGCGCTTGATCACCCTGCCTCAGGGATGCACTGGGGATTCTTAGAAGCAACATTTTGAGCCGGAGGCCAGCGGTCCCTGTGCGAATATGCAAATATGAAGACTGAGAGTTCGTTGGGTTTCGTTTTCTCTGTTTCATTTGCAACAGCTTCTCTCTCTTGTCTTCTGTAGACCAGTAATACAACTTTACGCATTTGAACATGGGGAACCTCAAAATTCACATGCAAAACAAAAACTGTTAGCCACGCATAGAGAAACTGAAGCATGGGGGAGAATGTCCTCTCACTCTTTGATGGAGTCCCCAAATCAAATACACATGAACCCAAGAGATTTGAATGACAACCAGGATAGTTGCAGTAATAACTCTAAGTTTTTAAAATTATTTTGATTAGATAACACATGTTGGCCGGGCACGGTGGCTCAGCCTATGATCCCAGCACTTCGGGAGACTGAGGTGAGAGGATTGCCAGAGCCCTGGGGTTCGAGACCAGTTTAGGCAACTTGTTGAGACCTCGATTCTGCAATAAATTACAAAAACTAGCCAGGCATGGTGGCATACATCTGTAGTTCCAGCTATTTGGAAGACTGAGGTGGGAGGATCACCTGAGCCCAGCAGGTCGAGGCTGCAGTGGCTGTGAGCGTGCCACTGCACTCCAGCCTGGTCGACAAAGGGTGAAATTCCAACTCAAAAAAAAATAATAATAAGATAACACATGTATGTGGTATAAAATTCTATAGGGTTCCTTCTCTGGGAACAATTACTTTTATGAATCTCTTCCAGAAATATTCATGCATTTGTAAACAAATGCATTTATTTTTTTCTTTAAACACAGCATATTCTAAATTTTGTTCTTCCTTCTCTAAAAAAAAAAAAAGAACTTTATATCTTGGACTCTGTTCCATATCATTCCATATACATGGGTCTGCCTTTCTTTTTAACGGCTACGTAGGATTCCACTGTATGAATGCACATAATGTAACCATAACAAGTCCTCACTGTAGGATGTTTAGACTTTTCCAGTCTTTTGCTATTACAAGGTAGGCCACATTAAATATCCCTGTACCTATTTATTATACACATTAAGAATATATCTATAGGTTGTCTATCTGCATATGAAATTGATAGGTGTCTGAGGCATGGCAGCTCATGCCTGTAGTCCCAGCGACTCAGGAGGCTGAGGCAGGAGGGTCACTTGAGCCCAGGAGTTCAAGGCTGCAGTGAGTAATGATCAAACCACTGTACTCCAGTCTAGGTGACAGGAGAGACCCCAGTTCTAAAAAATAAAGATAAAGACAAATACAAGTTTTTTTTTTGTTGTTGTTTTTTTTTTTTTTGAGTTGGAGTCTCACTCTGTTTTTAAAAAGAAATTGTTTAAGTGTGATTGCATGGCATTTACAGTTTTCTTTCTTTTTTTTTTTTTTTTTTGAGTTGGAGTCTCACTCTGTCACTCAGACTAGAGTGCAGTGGCCACTCCTGGCCACCACAGCCTCAACCTGCTGGGTTCTGGTGATCCTTCTACCTTAGCCTTTATTTATTGTAGAGATGAGGTCTCGCCAAGTTGCCCAGGCGGGTCTCGAACCCGTGGGCTCAGGCAATCCACTCACCTCAGCCTCCCAAGGCACGGCATTACAGGCTGAGCCACCGAGCCCAACTTTACAGTTTTCATAGAGGTTGTATCAGTCTACATTCCCATGAGCAATGCATTAAAAGGCTGTTAATTTACAACCTTGCCAACTGTGTAATATCCCTGAAAATCTAAGAGCTAGAAAATGGTGTGTCTCTTTTGGTTCTAATGTATATTGCTTTCATTTTGTGTGAGGTTGAACGCCTTTTCTTATATTTAAGAGCCGTTGGTATTTTTTTTGTTGTTGTTCATGTTCTTTGCCTGCTTTTCTATTGGTTTTTTATCATTGGCTTTTAGTAACTCTTGTTTATTAAAAATATTTGTATATTTATGTCTTTGTCTGTAATGTAGCTAGCAGATATTTTTCCAGTTTGTTATTTTTTTGACTTTATCTGTGATATTCTTTGGCAATACAAATACAAATGTTTTAATTTATATCTGGTCAGTTTTATCCAGTTTTTCTTTTATGATTTCTGAGTTTTATGTCATGCTTAGCAAGGTCCTCTCTACTCTGAAATTATTTTTTAAAATACTTTTTCCTATGTCTTGTTCTAGCACTTTAAAAATTTTAAACTTTTTTGTTGCAAAATATAACACGTAGAATAATATAACATAAATGTACAACTTCAAATTGAACCTGTAGTCTTCTGGTAATTTCATGGTTTAACTTCTTACACTTAAATTTTGGTCTCATCCAGACTTTATTTTGGTATTATATGTAAAATAGAAATCCATATTTTTCCTAAAAGAACACTTTTCAAAATATTCATGAAATATTTTAAAATTTATTATACACCAAACAAAAAAGGAAAATCTTAACATATTTCCCCAAACAGAAATCATATAGGGATTATTCTTTATACAGTACAATTATACCAAAAAAATTAATGACAAAGCCTTAAAAACAACCCTCTATTAAGTGACTTAATTGCAAATTATAATTTCAATCTACTTAGTAATATAAGCACTTGACATACATTTATGGAAATTGGCCAGAAGTATTTTGTTATTTTTTAAAAGGATAAGATTGGAAATGTCCTAAGAAATAAAGGTTATAAGTTTAAAGAATAAAAACAAACAGCTTCAGTAAATCAGGAGAAAGAAATAAAAATAAAAAACACAAAAGTTGTAAAACGAGAAAAGAGAAAATTCTAGCAGGATTGATAAATGAAAACAAAACTTTGTTTTTTTTAAACATTAGAGAAACCAATTGCTGGTGAATCTATTAAGAAGAAAAAGACAAAGTAAAATAAACTAAATTAAATGTGAAGACATGAAGAGATTTAAAATTACAAGAAGATACTATATACAAGCATGTGCTTTAGTACATTTGAGCATCTTGACAAAATGAGCAATTTTCTCAAATATATAAATTGCCAAGTGTGAATCAAAAATAAGCAGAAAGCAACCAACATAATGAGGAAAATGCTAGCTATCAAGTTTTAGTTTTTAAAAACCATTTAAGCAACTTGGTAGCTCTGAGAAGGATCTTGGCTTTCACTCTGGGTGAGTTGAGAAGGTTCCGAGCAGCAGAGGAAACTGACCATGGTCGCTGTTTCAACAGAGACACTCTGACCCCTGTGTAGAGGATGCCTGGGATCCAGGTAGGAAACCAGGTAGGAAGCTGGTGCAGGAATCCTGGTGAGGAATGAAGGTGCCCAGTCTAGGCAGGAGCAGTAGAGGAAGTGAGATTCTGGAACACACTTCGCTTAGCAAATTAAGCCTTCCTTGGGCTTGAGTTTAAGGAAGTATGAAGCAGCTCATAACTGAAATGGGGAAGGTGGTCAGGGAAGCATTTTGGGAGGAAGAGTAGAAGTTCAGTGTTGTCAAGTCATTGGGAAAATTAAAATAAATAATGGTGAATCTGGGCATGGTGGCACATCCCTGTAGGTCCAAATACTCAGGAGACTGAGGCGGAAGGATTACTTGAGCCTGGGAGTTTGAGGCCAGCCTGGGCAACAAAGCGAGACCCTGTCTCAGTAACAACAACAATAATAATAATGCCAAAATGCTGAAAGGCGCTTGCCTGGCACCGAGCAGATGTTGATTGCATTATCTGTTCAGTTTTGTTTTCCGATGGAAATGTAGGGTTGTCCTTATGACACACAAAAATGTTGAACTCAAAAAGTAGAATAAAATACTTCTTCAGTGGGGATGAATTGCTTTTTAATTTGAATATTCAGTGTCTATCCATCATGCTCAGTACGGATATTTATCTTTGTTGCCTTCCTTTTTCTGTTTTAGTTTTATTATTTCACAATATTTAGCAACTTCCATTTCTGTAAGCTATCACTGGTCACCTATTATGCTTACACATCATTGTGTATTTCTCTCCTTGTACACTGGGAAATGTCTATTCTAGTTTTTAATGCAAACATTTTTAATAGCTTTTAAAAAATCAAAATGTGCATGTTAAAAGTTTGGATGGCTCAAAACTTCCAGAAGAATGCATTGGAAAAAAGCTCTCCTGCCCTGAATCCCCAGGACCCCTGCCCAGACACAACCCTGTCACCGGTTTCTTGTGCAATCTCCCAGAGTTGGACTTTATGTATGCAAATATACATGCAAAACATACGTATGTACCGCTTTTCAAATTCAAATTTATTTAACACTATACTTTGGGGCTCTCTTCGTGTCATTGCGTACACATCCATCTGTCTTTTAAGTGGCTGATTTATATGGGTCTATCATAATTTATTTCCTATTGATGAATATTTGTCTTTTTCTTTTTTAATCTTCTGTGCTATAGTAAGAGTGCAATCAATATTCTTGTATTTGTATACAGGGGTCCAGGCTACAAGATCTGTCCACCCATCCCCAACATCCTCCACACAGGGGTCAGAGTATCTCTGTTGAAACGGAGGCCGTGTCAGGTCCCTCTGCTGTTCCTGATTTTTATCCCAGATTTTTATCCCACCTTGGGCAAATGACTTAGCTTCTGTTTCCTCAACTGTTAAATGGAGCTACCTGAGGGGTGGGGGAGCTGGGGTACTTGTATACCCACTCTCATCAGCCATTGGCTGAGGAAGTATTAATTCCTCTGTTCAAGAAACTGGACTAATAGATCAGAGAAAGCCCCCAGGCAAAAGGGCCAAGTGCTGGTGATTAGAATGTGAGTCAGTTGCACTCAGGTGGGGCCTGAGGGGATCTGGGTGGGGCCCGGGGGCTGCATGCCAATCCCTCCAAGAGATCCTAATGAGCACCCAATCTACCAGTGATGGAAGAAAGGGCAGGTTTCCCAACCATCTCACCACCATGGAGAGTATGGATCCTTGGGGTCTTTGTCCATACCATAGGGGGATGCATGTGAGTTTACAAGCAATAGTAATTTATAGGTCTTAGCCAGGTGTGATGGCTCACTCCTATAATCCAAGCACTTTGGGAGATGGAGGCAAAAGAATTGCCTGAGCTCAGAGGTTCAAGACCAGCCTGGGCAACTTGGCGAGACTTCATCTCTACAATAAATTTTTTAAAATTTAATCTGGGCGCGGTGTCTCAAGCCTATAATCCTAGCACTTTGGGAGGCCGAGGTGAGGGGATTGCCTGAGCTCAGGGGTTTGAGATCAGCCTGGGCAACTTGACGAGACCTCGTCCCTACAATAAGTCAAAAAAAATTAGCCGGGCCTGGTAGCGTGCACCTGTAGGTCCAGCTACTTGGAAGGCTGAGGTGGAAAGATCGCCTGAGCCCAGCAGGTGGAGGCTGCGGTGACTGCAAGCATACCACTGCACTCCAACCTGGGCAATAGAGTGAGAAAAAAAAAAAGTACAGATCTTTTATTTTGAGTGATTTTAAGCATATATTTATAAATTTAAAACACACATACGTCTGTTTTTTCTTAAATGTTGTCATTTCACATCCCTTGCCATATTTCAATGTGGTTGGTGATCTTTTTTGTGCTTGTTAGGGTCGTTGTTATATTAAGGAAATCAACCTGTTGCTATATGGGGTACAATTTCCCAGTGTATTGCTTTCATTTTGTTCATTGCCATTTTTTCGATACAGAAAAGGTAAGGGTGATAAAGAATATCTTATTACAATACATTAATTTGTACTGCATTATTTTTTAACAATTTTATTGAGATATAATTTTCATACCATAACATCTACTCTTTTTAAGTTGTACAAGGCAATGATTTCCAGTAAAATCCACTCTCCAGTTTTAGGACATTTTTACCCCGCCATAAGATTCCTCATACCCCCTTAGAATAATTCCTACTTCTTCCCCGAGGCCCAGGCGACCACTAATCCATTTGCTTTCTCTATAAATTTGCCTTTTCTGTACATTTCATGTAAGTAAAGTCATGATACATAATCTTTAGTGTCTGGCTTTTTCATATAGCATTGACTTTACTCCTCTTTTTTTTTTTTTGAGTTGGAGTCTCACTCTGTCTCTCAGACTGGACCTGCTGGGCTCAGGTGATTCTTCCACCTCAGCCTTCCAAGTAGCTGGAACTACAGGTGCGCACTACCATGCCCAGCTAATTTTTTTTATTTTATTGTAGAGATAAGGTCTTGCCAAGTTGCCCAGGCTGATCTCAAACCCACGGGCTCAGGCAATCCTCTCACCTCGGCCTCCCCAAGTGCTGGGATTATAGGCATGAGCCACAACGCCCAGCCGACTTTACTCCTTTTTTGTTGTTGAATAATATCCCACTGTACAGATATGCCATGCTTTGTTTCTCCACTATGAGTTGTCAGACATTTGCATTGATTTCACTTTTTGACTCTGTGGATAATGCTGGTATGAACATTCGTGTATAAGTTTTTACAGATGTATATTTCCTTTTTTTTTTTTTCTTTTAAGTGGAGTCTCACTCTGTCGCCCAGGCTGGAATGCAGTGGCACGCTCACAGCCACTGCTTTGCTGGGTTCAGGCGATCCTTCTGCCTCAGCCTTCCAAGTAGCTGGAACTACAGGCGTGCACCACTACATCCAGTTAATTTTTTGGTTTATTGTAGAGATGAGATCACACCAAGTTGCCCAGGCTGGTCTCGAACCCCTGAGCTCAGGCAATCCTCTCACCTTGGCCTCCCAAAGTACTGGGATTATAGGTGTGAGCCACTGCACCCAGCCTGGATGTATATTTTCATTTCTCGAATATAGACCTGGGAGTGAATTGCTGGGTTACATGGTAACTCTATTGTTTAACATTTTAAGGAACTGCTAAACTGTTTTTCAAAGTGACTGTACCATTTCATGTTCCCATCAACAATATATGCAGGTGCCTGTTATTGCACATCCTCATCAACACTTGTCTGTCTTTTTTATTATATCCAAAATATTTTATTTTATTTTTTATTTTAAAGATGTGGGTACAAGTCAGGATTAGGTTCATAAGTGGTCTACATGCAGGTGAAGCTGGGGTTTCCCAGCGGTCCTCACTTCCCCTGGTTTAGGATCAGGCACCCTTAGTGATGTTCCATAACCCCCTCCTCCCCTGGCAGTGACCTGCTATTGCCAATCCCTTTCTTGTAGTATTTTGATAAATGTTCAGGGCACACTTATGAGTGAGAACATGTGATTCTCTATCCTTTGTTTTTGTGATAGATCACCGAGTATGATGGACTCTAAACCCATCCAAGTTGCTGCAAAGTTCATAGTTTTGTCCCTCTTCAGGGCTGTGTAATATCTATGGCCAAAATCTTAATTTTATTACCTAATTCTTTACATTTAAAACACGTGTATTATATATTTTCATATGATCTATTTTCCTCCTTCTTTCTCAATACTATCAATTACACCGTGAGTTTTAGGTGAATGTGAAGCTCATTTGGGCTCTCTTCCATTCCCTTGGCCAATTTTTTTCTGTTTTTAATCAAGTATCTTAAAGTTTTAATGAAGGTCACTTTATTATATGCTTTGTTATGTTTTGAAGCCTGTTTATTACAGCTTTTCCTTCCCAACAAAAGATATAAAATTACATTTTTTGATATAGTTGCCTTCATTTTTATTCTTTTTGTCTAATTCTAATTTAAAATTAGACTTAGGCCAGGTGTGGTGGCTCATGCTTATAATCCCAGCACTTTGGGAGGCAGGAGGATTACTTGAGCTCAGGGTTTGAGACCAGCCTGGCCAACAAAGCAAGACCTCACTTATACAAAAAATTTTTTAAAAATCAGCAAGGCAAGGTGGCACACTCCTGTAGTCTCAGGTACTTTGGGAGGCTGAGAAAGGAGGATCACTTAGGCCAGGAGGTCAAGGGTGCAGTGAGCCATGATTGTGCCACTGCACTCCTGCCTGGGCGACAGAGTAAGACCTGAACTCCAAAAAGAAACAAAAACAAAAACAAATAAATAAATAAAATTAGACTTAAAATAATGTAAAATGTTTTATGATGAAATATTTAAGGCACAGAAACACTTGTCATATCAGCCTTTTTTTCCCTAAATGACTGGTAGTGTAATTCTATCAAGTTCCCTAAGTATCCTGTTGTAATTTAATTGACATTACCTTCAGTCTGCGTGTTAATTTAGAGGTTTCTTTTTTTTTT
>CAUYQG010300304.1:0-12582 GCA_963574415.1 Tarsius wallacei | reverse complement strand
CCCGGCTAATTTTTTGATTTATTGTAGAGATGAGGTCTCGCTTGCCCAGGCGGGTCTCGAACCCGCGGGCTCAGGCAATCCACTCACCTCAGCCTCCCAAAGGCGCGGGATTACAGGCTGAGCCACCAAGCCCGGCTACATAATGTTTTATAAATAACTCAATGCACGCCGAGTCCTAGAATAATATATACCCTTATACATATAAAATACATATTGTATAACCCAAAATACTATGATACTTTGCATAGATATATGTGGCTGTATTCAATAGTACATTTTATTCTAAGACAGGGATTGGTAAACTACAGCCCATAGGTTGGATGCTTGGTTTTGAACAAAGTTTTATTGAAACACAGTCATGCCCATTTGTTTATTTATTGCCAATGGCACTTTTCCAGATTCCTGGCAGACTTGAGTAGTTCCAACAGAGAGTCTATGACCCACTAAAATACTTACCAAATGTTTACTTAGTCCTTTATTTTAAAATTTCTAAAACATGTTTATGGTACCTATAAAAAAAATCATGTCTGACTTAATGACTTCATAGCATAGAATTCAGTTTAACTCTACATTACTGGCAGAAGATGATGGAAGAATGCCAAGTATTGGGTAAGGATTTTAATGTGTAAGAGATAAATAAAAGAAACTTTCCTTTATATCTACTCCACTATTCTTCTCTTTATAATTTTGTATGTGTTTTCTTTCCTTATTTTTTCATTTTATTTTTGTTACTTTGTATTCTACTTCTATTTTCACGTCACTTGTATCTGTTCTACTTTTTAATCCCATTTTCCACAAATATTCTTATAGTGGTAATTTTGGGGTTTATGTAAAAGCATAAAAATGTTTTTCATAGTAGATCTATACATCTGTATCCACAAGGACAGTGTTAAAAGCTTCCCAATACCAGTGAACTAAAAAGACAAACAGAAGATGAATAGTCCTCTAGACAGTTTTCCTGACATTCATTTGATGTTGTGTAATAAGAAAGCAGGAAGAATTCTTTCTGGTTCAACACATCTTTAATAAGTTATGGCTGTATTCCAGGTAATTTTTCAGATACTGGGGACTCAAAGACAAATAAGATGAGGTTCAGATCCCTTGTTGTTCTCTCTTATACATCTTGCACTTCTAAAAGCTTAGAATAATTTGTACCTTTTGTGTGCAATCATCTGTGTTTTAATTGGATCTTGTGTTAAACTATAATCTCGATGAAGACAGGGATAATGTCTATTTTGCTTATTCTTTTATTCTTAGTGCCTACCTACAGTAGATCCTCCCAGAATATTCATTGAATGGCTCAAGTGAATGATGGAGAGGGCTGCTGAAACATTTTGATAACTGGAATGAAAGGTTATGAAAATCTTAGAAGATCATTCTGGTAGTATTTTGAAATTTAGGAGGATCAGACTGAAGACTGCAAGTCAGATCTTCTAGTTGATCTTTCAAAATAAGATATTTGTATAATTTCTCAGGTTTGGGGTACGACACGCATGAACCTAGAAATAAATGCTTCTTCAATCCAGTGTGGTTCTTTGCCACACAATAGTTATTACCTTTCCCTACTCCCTCAGATGTGTCTCTTATTCCCCAACTACTAACTTTGAATCTATTACTCATCTCAGTTTGACCAGATCTATTTGAACAGCTCCGATCTGCTTCTAAGTTTTACCCAAGTCAGGTAATTGGCATTCTATATTATTCTAGGAGCTATTCCTGACCATTCATAATAAGTACTTTAGGCATTATGATAGGTTCTACGAAGAAAATGATGAATAAAACAGATCTTGCCCTGCCACGATGTATAAAGGGAGAAAAATGGAAACCCTAAAGCAAATATTGGGTGATAATTGCAACCACAGACTTATGTATCTATTGTAGGCCAGGTGCAGGGCCTCACATCTATAATCCCAGTACTTTGGGAAGCCGAGGTGGAGGATTGCCTGAGGCCATGAGTTCGAGACCAGTCTGGGCAACATAATGTGACCTCTTCTCTACAAAAAAATTTTAAAAATTAGCTGTGCACAGTGGTGCGTGCCTATAGTCCCAACTACTTGGAAGTCTGAGGCAGAAGGATTACCTGAGCCCAGGAGGTCGAGGCTATGGTGAACCAGGATCAAGCCACTGCACCCATCCTGGGTGACAGAGTGAGACACTGGCTCAAACAAACAAACAGAAAAATAGAAGTATGTATCTATTATAGAGGTGGCAGAGAGTGCTTATGTCTGTGTCATGGGAAAGAGTGTTTACACCTGTGTTACGGGTATTGAAAAAGCCTTATAGAGAAGGAAGCATTAGGTTTGTAGTTCAAAAACGAATGAGAAATTTCTGGATTCAACAGTAGATGGTATACAAAGACTGGAAGTAGGTATTCAGGTGGAAAAGTTTTTTAACAGGCATGAGAGAATTAAACCATTTACCACACGTTTTATAACTAGACCACTGTATTAGTTCTTTTTCCCAGATCTTGATTCTTATAACTTGCCCAAATGCCATTCCCTTCCTGAGCTCTGCCTTAATCCTGGGATTCTGTGCACAAGAGAATGGCATTCTGCCCTGGAATAGCAATCCTGGGCATTTGATAATGGTCATTAGACTTCTCTGATGCCACCTGCCAGCCTAAGATCCTAATTCTGAAAGCCACCTGTCCCGGATTCCTCCTTTCTGACTTTATTTTCTTTCTTGGATCCCTACTGGCCTAAACTGAGATATTGCTGTGGCTCTTGAATATTGTTGTGGCTCTGCCTCTTCATACATCAATCTCTCTAAGGAACAGAGCCTTAAAGATTCAGGGGCAAGTGATTTATAAAGGCGCAACCCCTGGAAAAAACAAGAAAGAGGAGGGAGGGAGTAGAAAGGGAAAGAAGGCAAGCAGTGGCATGATTTCAGTTCTAGCTCCAGGCTCAGCCTGATCCTGTGGGAAATCTGGAGTGTAAGTTACACTTCAGAGTTTGTCTTATCTTGAGACAAAGGCACTGGAATTTCATACCTCATCGTAGTCAGTCTCTGGCAACAAACAGCTGTGGTGGTCTTTGTGTGGAGGACCTAAACGACCAAGCACTTCTGGGTGAGGTAACTGCAGTACTCAACGGTAAGCTTCGGAAAAACACAGGGTCTAGCTAGCAGCTAAACATCAGTCAGATGGGGAATGTTGGTAAAAGGATCAGAAGGGATCTGGGTGAGGGACAGTGTCCACTGCAGACTCACAGAGTCCTCCCCAAGTTCACAGCTGTGATGTCTAGTGGGAGGGATGCTACAGGTCCCTAGAACTCCTCTGCCTTTTTCTTCCTGCAGTAATTAGCTGGACTGCCCCATCTGTGCCAAGCTTCAACACAAAATGCCTGCATTCCTGGAAAGCTAATGTCCCTTCAAGGACAGAGAAAAAACCCAACGATGTTCTTGCTACCTAAGGGGTTAGTAAATCAAAAATCTCAGATGATCAGAGAGCTTTGGTTCATATCAAAACATCATTCCATGTTGAAAACAGAATTTGAAAGTTTAATATGCACAAAAGAAAGGCAAGGTTGATCTTTGGATTTGAAAAGCAAAGACTGCTTCCTGATCAGTATCCCAAGGCATAAAGTATTTCCAGTACATTTTACAGTCTTATTTATTATGCTCCAAATTCAATTCTTTTGATTAGAAGGTTTAGTCTTGCTACAATAAAAACAAAACAAAGCAAAACAAAAAAACAAGTATAGGGCGTGGGTCCACAGTTTGAATCATTTTTTGCAACTTCTACCAGAATTTTTGAATATTTTAAACCATAATTCTTACTTGTACTATATGATTAGTAATTAGAAGTAATTTGGAAAGAACATGTGCCTTTTTCTCTATTATTCCTGGGAGGATTATCATTATAGTGATTTTCTTTCCTTTCTTCTCTTTCTCTGAAATAACATATTTTAAAAGCTTAAATGTCAGGACTTAAAAAAATATACATCTGTACATTTCTTTTATGAAAAAGAGATAAAAAAAGTGATGTAATCATATGGCAAGAATTTGTTGAAATCAATAACTTTCAGGTCAAATTAGAGAGCTAGAATTGATGCAACCCAGTATCTAAGATCATTTCCCATTCCTGAATTATAGCAGTTGATATTCATAATTACTAGTGTGGCATAGTTACTGTTGTGAACCAAATGGGTTAACTTGTACTTACTATTAAGTATATTCAATTTCTATTCTATTCCTTAGAAAACTGGTAATCTATGAACAATCTATGTACAATAATTCTTACCTCATGAGATTATTCAATTGTCCCTTTTCGTGTCACTCTGGATAAGTGGGCATTGGCTATATCTTTGTTTCCATCATACCTTGTTTTTGGCGACGTCATACTCCAATTTTGAAGATAATTTTATTTAGCACACCGGAATTGACCAAGGCCTGGAAAGGTTACATCTGTAAAGTAAACATAAAACACTATGAAACCAAATGGAGCCCAAAGGATTTGTTTACATTTCACATTGATTTTTTAAAACCTCATTTCCCTGTTTTGTTACAGATAGCAATGGAAAAAACCATAGAACTCTGAATGAAAAAAAAATCCCCACATTACGATGTTGTAAAAGCAGATCCCTGACATTCTTCTTGTTCATTAGGGAGATGCTGACATCCACTTGGTTATCTTTGCCTCTGGAAGTAGAAGTGACAGCCATTAAATGCCCCGGTGCTTGGATGTTTCTTCAAAGACAGAAGGGTAACAGATAAAAAAAAAAAAAAGATGTGTGGAATTGGCATGGAGAAGAGCTGTAATGGGAGAAGAAAAACTCTGTTAGCTAAGAATCCACTGTTCATACACATTTGCGGGTATGGATTATTTTTCTCCATGTTCTAACTTTGACAACTTTATGCAAATAGCAAACAAAAACTAGCATTTTCTTTATTGTTTCCAGCAAATGTTTATGATACTACTGTGAAGACAATGCTTCTTTTTGACTTGTTACCTTGTTGAATTTAAATGATAATTTAAAAATATAGATGATTAATCAAACATTTTATAACTTATCTTGGTAAATTGGCAGTTTTGCAGGCTTACCTTAGATTAGTAGAGTATGAGCAAGTTGGTAGCCTTTTAAGAAATGTCTGTAAATTTTATTTCATAATCTTGTTGGAAACATCATTCATAGTTGAGTTCATCAAGCGGTACTTGACTTAAATGGTCTGTCATTTTAAAAAAAATATTTTAATATGTTCCCATTTAGAAGATGGATCCTCATTTGGCCTACTAAAAACGCTATAAAAAGAAGAGGAATGAGGCATTTTCCTGGTATTCCTGAACAATGTATCAAGACTTAAACTGTACAAAATTTCACAAAATGTCAGAGACATTGTCTTCTTTTGGTAAACTCTAAATTTGCCACGTAGGAAATGTTCTTTTAGCAGTTACTATGAATATGAGACTGGATATTGACTTACCAACCCATTTTCTTACTAAAGCTCTATGTTTTATACATTTGAACACATAGTAAGTTCTTAAAAGTGTTCATTAGCATCTGGCGATCAAGGACCTTACTTTCCCCATCAAGTGATATGTCAAAGTGAGTTATCTGGACCAGACTTTGCCCCCTAATAACAGTGGTAGTAACTTGAATTGCAAAAACTTCATTTTAAGTTATCAAAATCTGGCCCCCATAGAGGCAGTCACTGATAAGACTTGACTAGATTTCTTCAGTGCTTCCTAAGAGCGGTTGCCCTGGAAGACGTTAATAGCACAACCGTTGTATTCAACAGCCAATTCATCAGAAATTTTTGTTGGCTTGACCTGAAAAGTATACCCAGAAACGGATAACTTTTTATCGTTTCTTCCACTGTCTTCCAAGACACCATTATCTTTCCCCTGGATTGTTGCCATAGTCTCCTAACTGGTTTTCCTGCTTCTATACTTGTTTTCTCTAAGTTCAATCTCAGAAAAGCAGCAAAGTAATCCTTTGAAAACATAAATCAGATGTTGTTTTTCCTCTGTCTAAACTCTGCAGTCCATATATCTCTGAATGGAAGCTTGGGTCATTAGTACAGCTTTCACTGCTTGCCTCTCCCATGCTGTTTGACCTTATCTTAGGAACTGCCCCTCTCTCTCTTTCCACTTCCCCTTCACCAGCCCCACAGGCTTTCTCACTCATCCCGCCTCAGAGCTGTTTCCTCTGTCTGGAAGGTTCTTCCTCCAGATACCTCGATGTCTTTCTCCCTTACTTTTTTTTTTTTGCGTCCCAGTTTCTTTTTATTGATTTTTTTTGTTGTTCTTTTTTTTTTTCTATTTTTAAGTATGGAGGCTCAAGTATAAGATGTAGATTTCTTTTAAGCTTTACAAAAAAAACAAAACAAAACACAAAAAACTCCTTTTGCATTCCATAAAAATTGACAGAAAAGCACCTGGCCAAAAGAGCATAACGGTCGGCAGGTCCCCCATCCCCGGACCCCCACGTGTGGTCTCCGTGGGACGGGGGAGTCTGCGGGGACGGGACGAAGCTGAGGGCCGCCTCTCCTCCCAGAGCTGTCCGTGTCCCCGACCCCAACCCCAAGCAACTCCCAAACACACATGGAATCAGATTTCCAGTTTTTCTTCTCTTTCACACACCACAGTTATTTCATAAAATTATTTTGTTTTACATTTTTTACACCAATGTAACAAAAAGGTAGGAGGGAAGGGGAGGCTGACAGACAGTGTATTTTATGCCTATAAATGAGATGGGAGACATCGGGCCCGGGTGAACAAAAACACACGGTCTCTCTGAAGACATCGAGAGTTTCCATAGCAAAATGTGGTGGGAAGCAGGCCTCGGAGCCAGAGAGGGTGTTGTCGGGCTTTATTCTCAGGGAGAGATGGTGTTGTGCGGCTGATGATGCAGGTGGTTATGTGACCTGTTGGGCGGGAAGGGACATGGGAATGGAGCAGTAAACGAGTTTTCTAAGAAAGGAATCTAACGAGTGCATGGCGTGTCCGGTTAGCGTGAGCAGGCTTAATATTGCTGCTTTCTCTTCAAAACCCCCACCAGGTCGTTCTTCAGAGCTTCTTGTTCTGATTTGTCTGCAAATGTCTGCACAGACTTCAGTCCGTTGACGATGTCCTTTGTTTTTCCAAAGTAGATCTCATCCAGCGTACATCTGATTTTATTTTCCATGTCCTCTACCAGGTGCCAGATGTTGGCTATGTGTGGGGAGCCAGTCGCTCACAGTTTCGTCTTTCTCCATCTGTCTGGTAAGGCTGCCTCCGAGGTTCATGGTGCCAGAGCCGGATTTGTTGGTCTGCAGCCACAGCATCACCGTGGAGGTCAACTTGTAATGGGCAGTGCGACCACTGGACTTCTCCTGCACATCCACCACGTGGATGGAATCCCAGCAGCCTTTGATCTTCTTTGATCCATCTCCAGCCTTCTTTATGAGGATTTCTCCAGCAAAGCCATGATCCAGATCCCAGAGGCAGACAGAAGAGACGGCCGCCTTCAAAATACAGGTCTCGATACTGGTCAAAGGCATTGTTGGCTTCTACCTCCAGCTTTCTCAGTCGAGCAGATGGCATGGCCCCATCTTCCAAAGGAGGGTCATACTTGTTACTCCATGGTGACCTATAGGAGTCCCCGTCTCTGTTGTAGTCACACAAAAGGTGATCTTTTCCCACCACCTTGTCTCTGGCAATTTTCAGTGGCTGGTCAATAGAAGATAGGAGATCTTCACATAGACTAGGGACCAGGTCGAGCAAGTCGCTGAGGTTCTTCTCCATCTGCTGGGGAGGCAGGCGCCTTGTAAGCTCAAGGCACAGTCCAGCTGCTGATCGCTCATGGTGGCGGCGGCGGGGCGGTCCTGCTCCGCAGGGCCGAGCGCTTCTACTTCCCCGGGTGAAGCTCTCCCTTACTTCTTTAAACTCTTTTCTCAAATGTTTCAAATGCCGTGTTCTTACTGAGGATGCTCCTTACCTCCCTGTTTCATCCTACTTCCCCACTGGGCATTCCCAATTTGTTTAGCCTGCTCGTTTTTCCTATAGCACTTATTATTATTTTTATATTACTTCCCCCTCCTCTTCCACTAGAATGTAAGCTTCATGAAGACAGAGATGTTTAACTATTTTGTTCAATGGCATACCCCCAGGGCCTGCCACATTATAAATGCCTAATAAATATTTGTTGAATGAATGAATGAATTCATTGACATTTGATGACAGTGGCAGGACAGAGTGCTTGGGGTAACCATAACCACAACATGCACTACTACCTTCTGAAATGTGCCAACATCTGTGAGAGGGCACCAAAAAATAGCTGCATCCTGCCTGGGCTAGGTCTAATTGTTGATAAAACTAAGTTTCAGCAGACAGAGAACAAAAGATCACCTTAATACTGAAAAGATTAGTTGAAAGAACATGTTTATGTCACAGGAAAATCAGTTATCTAATACCGAACCCCCCAAATAGATACGAAATAGATACATGTTATTTACCAGAGCAGTGCTGGATCATGGCAGATCGTTCCCAACAGAAGCAGAACTGGCAGAGCAGAATTTCCACTCCCAGGAATAACAAAAGAGGGAGGAGGAGGCTATTCATGCAATTTCACATGCATGTATTTACCAGTCACATGTTTTCCTTCTTGAAGGTGGAGAAGGTGGAGCAGTTGGGCTGGGACAAAGGAGTGTATGGTGAGGGCAGTGGTGTTACTCTAGTAAGTATCCCATTATATAAAAAAAAGCATTAGGTATGAGGATGAAATATTGACCCCTCATGATATCTATATTATTCCTCTCTTGAAATTCCTTCCTTTTGGTTACAAGTACTACCTCTCGCATTTGGAATTGTTACTTTTGCTGCAGCACGCCCAGAGGGAGGAAGTCAGCCCACATGGTTGGAATGGAGACAGTTGCTCAGAATCTAAAACTGGGATCTAAACTGTCAGCAGTCAGGGAAGAGTTAAGAGAAGGTTGTGTTTTAAAAATGCCTTCAATGACCATTCAATCCTAGTAATATTACAAATGTCTTCAAATCACAGGCCGTTCTTGGGTTTTTCAAGGTAATGAGAGATAGATCATAAAGAAAACACAGATATATTTGAGTGTTTATTTTGTACCCAAACCCGAGGATACCACAGAACACAAAATGAATATAGTCTTGACCTCAAAGAATTTACTGGGTGAAGAAATACAACTAAGTGTAAAGTGAAAATAAAGTATCAATAGCACCAGATAGGCATGCACATTGAGACTAAAAGTGGGAAATGTATGTGAACCCTCTACTCACTTCTTCATTCGTTCAATCTTTACAGACCACCCTTTGTGTTCCAGGCACAGTATTAAGTGCAGAGGGTATAAAAGGTAAGACACAATCCTACCCTCAAAAAACAGAGATTTTAAAATGGGAGGGATAGAAATACACAGATAATTAAAACTCAATATAACATGTACTATGTCTTAGCCTGTACATGGAGCTATGTTGACCCAGAGGAAGAAAACTTAATTCCGGTTTAGGTTTCAAGAAAACGTCTTAGAGAGGTGAGTTTAAGCAATAGAATGGAAATAACTGAGGATAAAAGAAAGTAGATTGGAAGATAAATTTGAGATGCTAACTCAGAATGTATCAGAGTGAATGATAAGGAGATTAAAAACCTGAAATGAGACTGTAAGAGACAGATGGGATAAAGTGATACACTTCTCTATATGTTTAGTTAGAGTAAAAGGAGTCAAGAATACAAAAATTGGAGAAAGGTGATATAGTTCAGATTTTTTTTTTTTCAGAATAAAGTGACTAGAGCCCATCAGACTTAAAAATTACAGTGCTTTCTAATCAGTAATACTAAAAACAAATCACATACATACATTAAAATGAAACTGCAGAGCAATGGGGGAAAAAACCCTGAAAATTGAAAAACCAAGTAAAGAGGAAAAACAGGTTACTTACAAAAGAATAACAATTGGAGTAACAACAGTTCTTAGCAATGATACATGCAGAAAACATTAGACTCTTATCTTCAAAGGAGTGTGGAAAAATAACTGCCAGGCTAGTGTTCTAGTCCCATGGAAGTTTTTATTCAAGGTGAGAATGAAATAAAGCCACTTCAATACACACAAGTACTAAGTGTTTATAACCATGGACTCTTGAAGAAAGTACTCTAGAGGATGCAATCAAACACAGAAGAAAAGAATGGGTGCAAAAATCAAAATCAAAAGATCAGAGACAAATCAGAGGCCTGGTGTGGAAGATCTGGAGGGAAGGACTAGGTCAGCCGAGGTCTGCGACACTGGTTTCTCTTGTCCTCTATGAGGGATCTGTACTTTCCCTGAAGGTTCAGAGAGTGATTGAAGGATCTTATCAGGGTGGTGACACCTTTAGTTTTGTGCTTCAGTAAGATTGCTCTGGTAGAGGGTAGGCAATGTATTGATACCACTGAGGCCAGTTAGGTATTGTGGCAAGGAGGACCCAAAAAATCTGGAATTTATTTTTTAAAATTGTGTATTAATTCTTACATGTTTAAACTTCAGTCATCTTCAAAGTACTCTAAATTTGATGCAATACACCTATCTGGGTGCTTTTTCCACTGCTCAAAACAGTTTTTGAACTTGTCAATTTTGATGCCTTTTAAGTGCTTCTGTCATTTCATGTTTCACCTCTTCCAAATCTACAAAGTGTGTTCCTTTGAGGACCTTTTCATCTGGGAAACAAACAAGCAAACAAAAAAGGCTCAGGGTGAGATCAGGTGAATAGAGAGGGTGGGGCATGGCGGTCATGGTATTTGGGGTCCAAAAGTGCTGAACACTCAGTGTAGTGTGGGCAGGTGTTCTTGTAAAGCACCTATCATGAAATGGACACATGCATTGAAAGAATCTCCAAAATACAATTCACTGAAGCGGAACGCAGCCTCTCACAACAATGTGAGCTGGTACACTGATGCCGATGGAATCCTAGAACACTTACCTAGTGGGGGAAGCCTGTACCACAGGGGCCCACCCTCCAAAAAATAATTCTAGGTTTTTTGGGTTCCTCCTTGTAGTTTAGATAAGAAATGACTAGGACCTGGATGAAGGTGAGGCAAGAAGGTAGGTGGTCGGATTTTGGATAGTTAAGCAAGGAAGTCCTCAGAACTTAGTAAATGATTTGAAATAGGAAGAAAGAGAGAAGGCACTAAACACACACTTGTTTTACTAGGTCGGCTTCCATGGAGTCCAGTTGCAGGGAGAGGAGGAATGAGAGGTGAGAGCATGGCACGTTAACAACCCTATTCTGGGGTTATCTGGGATGGAGTGGTGAGACTTAGAGTAGTAGCCAGGGCAAGATCAGAGTGAAGAAAGTTCTTAAGATGGAAGACTTAATTAGCAGGTTTAAATGCTAACAGATGAAAACAAATAAGAGAGTCAAAAGTCTAAGATATAGAAAAATCTTAGAGATATCTCTCTATCTCTAAGAGATATCTCTCAGAATAGAGGCATGATGATAAGAGCAGGAAGGCTGGAGAAGGAAGCACTGCTATGGTTTGGAGGTGACCCCAAAGCTCATGTGCTGGAAACTTCATTCCCAGTGCAGCAATGTTGAGAGGTGGGACCTTTAGGAAGTGATTAGGACAAGGGCTCTTCTCTCATTAATGGATCAATGCCGTTATCATGGGGTGGGTTAGTTATCACAGGAGTGGTTTCAAGGTGAAAATATAAGTTTGGTCCCCTTCTTCACAGGTGTTCTGCTGCTCTTGCACCTTCAGCCATGATTTAATACAGCAAGAGGTCCTCACCTTAGACTTCGCAGCCTTCAGAACTGCAAGAAATCTTTTTTCTTTACAAATTACACAATCTTAGGTCTTCTATTATAGCAACACAAAACATAGTAAGACAGGGCAGATATAAAAATCTCACAAATCCCCACTCCTTTGTAAGTAGCTCCATGACTGGCACACAACAGTAATGAATAAATGCTGAGTGAATTAACAAATCAATGTATGAAAAGACGGATAAATGATGGATACATTCAGGCAGGTTCCAGAACCTAGTATAACTCTCAAATCCCTATTCTCAAGTTAGGTATGGCAGACCTCTAGTGGCCAAAAAGAAGAGTCAGCAACCTAATGACTGAGAACAAAATTGACGTAAGATGGTTCAGGTACATTTTTACTTATAAAAGAATAAACACACAGGAGCATTGCTTTACAAATATCATATCACACCTAATCTTTGTTGTGCCCAGTTTCTTACAAATAGGATTTCATGACATATGCATTGTGAATTCACTTTTATAATTAACTACTTAGAGTGAATGGCTTATGGAAGTGAAGCTAGTAATCTTTTAATTATGATTAAAACTTCTTTTCAATACCTGCAGGAGGGAAATAATTACTCATATGTGGATTTTCATGCTTCAAGCTACATAAGATAAGAATACTTATTCATCTTCAAATAGAGCAAAGAGGAAAGAGGCAATTATAACCAAATGAACACTTGATTACAGAGATCAAATATGATGTAAAGGATGTATTTAAAAATGACAACAGCAAAGGGGATTTTAAAAAATTAAGTAGCCGGGCTCGGTGGCTCAGCCTGTAATCCCGCGCCTTGGGAGGCTGAGGTGAGTGGATTGCCTGAGCCTGCGGGTTCGAGACCCACCTGGGCAGGCGA
>CAUYQG010300302.1:0-13432 GCA_963574415.1 Tarsius wallacei | reverse complement strand
GGGAATACGTACAAACAGAAAGTTCAATGTTGGTTGATAGGGGCAGAGTTTGGGAATAAGCAAGAGGCTCAAAAAGATTGCTTGAACCCCAGCCGGGCATGGTGGCACACGCCTATAATCTCAACACTTAGGGAGGCAGAGGCAAGAGGACTGCCTGAGCCCAGGAGTTCAAGACCAGCCTGGGCAACGTAGTGAGATCATGTCTTTACAGAAAATTAACAAAAAATTAGCCAGGTATGGTGTTGCGCACCTGCAGTCCCAGCTACTCCAGAAGCTGAGATGGGAAGATCACTTAAGGCCTGGAGATCGAGGCTGCAGTGAGCTGGGATCATGCCACTGCACTCCAGCCTGAGCGACAGGGTAAGACCCTGTCTCAAAAACAAAAACAAAAATGTTCCAGTGTATTAGAGAACTTCCCGTGTACGTATTTCCATCCTAGATGCAGAGAGGAAAATAACATAAGATGCCATTTTTGCTCTGAAGGAATTTTTAGGTTAGCTGTGAGGGGAAGACATGCCCGCACAAAAAAATTTCAGGAGTAATGCAAAGCATTTTGTGATTAAGTATCAATTATCAGTACTAACTAAAAGAGCTGTCAACAGAGTCCCCTGTGGGAGGAGCTGAAACCTGAGGGAGGCAGGATTTTGCTCAGCATTCATAGGCAGGTGAATTAGGACAGTGATTATCTCCATCATTTACAAACTGTGTGGTCTCAGACAATTTATTTATCCTCTCTTCGACTCAGTTTCCTTCTCTGTAAAATGGGGGTATGTGTATCACAAAAAGTTGTTATAAAGATTAAATGAGGTAATAAAATAAAATGCTTAACACAGAGCCTAGAACATAGCAAACACACAAACTGCATTTTTTTTTTTCTGAGTCAGAGTTTCATTCTGTTGCCCAGGCTAGAGTGCAGTGGCACGCTCATGGCCACTGCAGCCTCAACTTCCACCCTTCAGCCTCAGCCTTTCAAGTAGCTGGAACTACAGACACGCACCACTGCGCCCATCTATTTTTTCTATTTATTGTAGAGACAAGGTCTCACCAAGTTGTCCAGGCTGATCTCAAACCCCCGGACTCAGGCAATCCTCTTGCCTCCTCCTCCCAAAGTTCTGGGATTCCAGGCATAAGCCACTGCGCCCAGCTTGCTTTTTTTTTTTTTTTCCCCAAGATGGCAAAGGAACTGAGCTGAGGCTTGGCGGTCAATTGAGTATGTCATTTTCAAACAAAAATGCAGTATTTTTTAATATGAGAATTTGCACAGGCACAATTTGAAAATACAGTAAAGGGAGACACTTAGGCAAAGAGGAGAAGGAGGAAAGAAAGAGGAAGAGGGAGAAAAGAGTGATAAAGGAATGAAGAGTGAAGAGAGAAGAGAGAGAGAGAGAGAAAGATTACGGTCATCCCTTGCCTCTGCTCTATGTCCTTTGCTATAGTAAGCATGTCATGTCATAGCTAATTCAGGCCAGATTCTACAGTGTCCTGACATATCAGTAGAGAAGTTGGACTTTACAGTTAAACAGGAGTCCTAGCAAGTTAAAGCAGCAGGTTTTTCAGAAATGGGGAAAGAGATTGAAATAGAGAGACAGAACGAGAACGACTCATGGGAGGATCCTTAAAGTCCAAATAAGTTTAAAAAAATATTAGGATGTTGTCTATTCCCATGGATGCAGTTAGAATGAGGAGAAAATGGGTATAAGAAACAGTGTGAAGAAGTAAATAACAGTAACAGAACTTGGTGACTGGTCAAATAGAGACAAAAGAGAGAAAAACACTGAGGTGTCAAGTCCAGGAAACAGGGAATGATGGCTCCACCTAAGGGGTGCTGAAAGTGGAATTTCAGGTCGGACGTGGTGGCTCACGCCTGTCATCCCAGCTCTTTGGGAGGCCGAGGTGAGAGGTTTGCCTGAGCCCACGGGTTCGAGACCAGCCTGGGCAACATGGCGAGACCTCATCTCTACGATAAATCAAAAAACTAGCTGGGCATGGTGGCTTGTGCCTATAGTTCCAGCTACTTGGAAGGCTGAGGTGGAAGGATCGTCTGAGCCCAGCAGGTGGAGGCTGCGGTGACCGTGAGCATGCCACTGCACTCCAGCCTGGGTGACAGAGTGAGACTCCAACTCAAAAAAAAAAAAAAAACCAGGTAAAATCTAATTTTCTGATCATTGATGGACCTTAGACAGAATGACAGAATACACAACTGTGATTTTTTTTAATAAGACACATTCCTCCTTATATAAAAAGGATCTTTTCTCAGATTAAGAAAACATTTGGCCAAGTACCAATCTAGTGTTTTTATAACTTTGGGGAAACAATGGATTTTCAAGTAAGAACAGCAAACTACTCCTGCAAAACACCTATAATTCTCTTCTTTCAACTAAGAGAATGTTGGGGAAGAGGGACATGAAATTTAAAAAGTCTAGAGGCAAAAAGTGATGAAATATTTAAGTTGCTTCTGTTCATAAACCTTCAGATTCTACCTTGGAGGCAGTTGACTGACATCCTTTCACCAAATCTATAAATGACTTATTTTACAAATGATATACACACTCCCTTCTTCACCACAAAAATATATCATTCTTAATTTTGTGGTTTAGGAATGACATCCCTATTCCACTCTTGCTGTCTTTCATCTCCTCTTCTTGCCTTACTCTTTTATTTGTTTCAACCACAGCATTTTCTCTTCTAAATAGGAAAACCATTCTTTATTCAAGTCCTTATAATAAATTAATGGACAGTCTTCAGGATTAAGGGTTAAGCATTGGTTTATGAGAAGCAGAAGATTGTGTTTGCTGTTTCATATGCGTTGGAGGCAGCATGATTGAAAGAATACCTTCAGAGCTTGAGTTAGCAAGATTTGGAATTGAATTGTAGTCCTGTTGTTGAAAATGAGTGGGAATAGCTTTGACTGTGGAGACTTGACAGCCTTTTGGTTTCTCAAAAGAGATTTGGGTTCCATTTAAGCTTTATAATGAAAATTTTGGCCTGTTTTATTTTACCCAGCTGAGTCTTCTGAAACTTGTTCCGTGGTTCCTATGAGAGAAATGCCAGCCTAAGTATCAGCACCTGTAATCGATTTCTCACTCAGGGTTGCCAGGCATGAGGGACTAATTGACATGAGCCAGTTTATATTTGGAAGACACTAATGGCTAGCCACTGGATTGTTGAGACATCTAGTGCAACGAACCAGAGGGAAAAGAGATATACAAGTGCCACAGTTAAATCAATAAACATTATCTGCTGCAAGCACAAAAGTTGGGCTTAGCTGGCAAGCTGAATACTAGGTCTCTTCATCTGGTACCCGCTTAGGTCAATGGGCAGTGTCCTTGTGTGGAAATCAGGGAATGGAACGTGAGCTGATAATTTCTAAACTTCTTATTTTTGGATTGTCTAAATTCAGATTTCAAGGTAGGATTCTACTACTACACGTTAAGCTTCTAGATCTGTTTTAGAGATGCAAAGACTCCTTGAGTTGAAGAAGTGTGGTCCTTGTAAGAAAAGAAAACTGAGTGTGTAAAAAAATGGAAAAAAAGAATATCAATGCAGCCAAAACATATTCTGTCATAAGAGTCTTTTTTTTTTTTTGAGTTGGAGTCCCACTCGATCGCCCAGACTGGAGTACAGTGGCCGCTCCCGGCCACCACAGCCTCGACCTGCTGGGCTCCGGCGATCCTTCCGCCTCAGCCTTCCGAGTAGCCGGAATTACAGGCGCGCGCTACCACACCCGGCTAATTTTTTTGATTTATTGTAGAGATGAGGTTTCGCCTGCCCAGGCGGGTCTCGAACCTGCGGGCTCAGGCAATCCACTCACCTCAGCCTCCCAAGGCGCGGAATTACAGGCTGAGCCACCGAGCCCGGCTCTTGTCAGCCTTTTTAGCTACAATTATTTTGAAGACTGAGGATTTGATAAAGGATAGATGTAAACCATTTTTTAAATTAGTTTTTTGATAGCTCCATTCTAAATGAGCTACAATCCTGTTGAAGTTTCAGGTCATACCCATTGCTGACTCATACCATTGCTGACTCTGAGTCATTTACTCTCTTATAGAGATGTGGTGAATAAGCTAACTCAAGAAGGGTAAGCTGTCACAAAGTAAGGTAGGTTTTCAATATGCTCATTTGACAAGAACTATTGAAACACTACATATTATAAATTACAAATAGCTAACCTCACACTTGATTGACTGAACAGCCTCTGGATAAAGTAACATTTCTAAAAAGCCCTGAAACTGATCTTTCTTTCATTGAGTTACTGCCTCCAATATTGGAGTGCTTGATGCTGTGGATGATGACTTAATCTCTCCTCAATTTTTCTGGTCCTTCCCTTTATTCTAGTAATCAAGATCCTTCACAGTCTCAGTAAGTGATTCTTTAAGATTTTGCTTGGCCGGGCATGGTGGTTCAGCCTGTAATTCCAGCACTTTGGGAGGCCAAGACGAGGGGATTGCCTGAGCCGGGGGGTTCAAGATAAGCCTAGGTAGCTTAGTAATACTTTGTTTCTACAATAAATAAAAAAATTAGCCAGGCATGGCAGTGCACACCTGTAGTTCCAGCTACTTGGAATGCTGAGGCAGAAGGATCGCTGGAGCCCAGCAGGTTGACGCTGTGGTGACGGTGAGCGTGCCACTGTACTCTAGTCTGGGCACAGAGTGAGACTCCAACTCAAAAACAAAACAACAACAAAAATGATTTTGCTCTTCTCTTCTCCACCGGTCCTCTATTCCCACTTAAGTGACCCAACTGTCTTCTTTATAAAGATTGCTCCGTCATACTATGAAGCCTTCACTAATGATATCCCCAAATGATCTGTCTGCATCTTCCTTCTCCTTTTCATACACACACACACACACACACACACACACACACATTTATTTCAAGTTCTACTTAATTGAAACTTCCTGCATAGATCCTTGCCTGTCTGCCAACATGCAAGAGCATGTCATGCGTTTCATATATTTTACAGCTGATCAAACATATTATTTCTTTCATGTTAATTTTCTTTACACCCACAAATGTGTGTGTGTTCTTGTGTGTATCATATTCTAATAAGGCATTTGAAGTTCATTGATAGCAGGAACTATCTTTTAATTCCACAAAGTTTTCATAAAATTGATCTTTATGGGTTTTTAAATATCTTTCAACTTTGCAACCCTGTTTTGTGACTTAAGTGCTTGCTGTTTACATTAAACTTGTAAGGTGAGTTCTGTCTCAAGTTTATTGTCCCCCCCACTTTTGTAGTATTTTGGGGGATAAGAAAGAGGCCCTGTTCCTTGCTGCATATGATTCATGCTGACTTTGAGTCATCTAAGTTGGGGCTCCATTAATTGAGGAAGCTCCCAGTTGTCTCTGTGACGACAGAAGATGATTAGTACTACTCACCATTCTGTGCATGTATGCCAAAATATTTAAAAGGATGAAAGTAGGAAGCCTGGTTTGATAAGCTATTTATAGGTCTTTAAAAAAATAGACAAGAGGAAGCAATCCCTGCAAAAAATTGCTACAGGAAGAATGGAATCAATGGATTATCCAATAAGATAGAGAATCTGCCAACCCTCCAATTCTGATGAATGACACAGCCCCCAAAATACATCTGCCTCTCTCTCATCTCAACACTCTGGATTTACAAAGCATTTTTTCATGATCTCAAATTCTCTCACAGCAGCCCCATGAGTAAGAAAAAGCAGAAATTGTCCCAGTTTTTATATATCTCTATCAAACACTGTTTTCTGTTTCAAACATCTCTTTTCCCATTAGAAATGAGGCCTTTTTCCTCCTTTGAAACCTTTCCTTGTGAAGTCCTGCAAGCTAGAGTGTGCCCATTGTGGCTTTTGAAAGCAGTCCCCTGATTGGCTTGCCTCTCAGACCCTCTCCTGCTGTGTGCTTCTTTTCAGCACCAAATAAGTGTCAGACAATTAGAGATGGGACTGGAGATGTGTAAATTGTACTGTCGCCTCAACAAATTAGTAATTTTGTGATAATACACTGTCCTTGTAACCTGGTTAAAGTTACCACAGTTACCTGCTTCTATTTGTGCTAAAAGGCCATGGGTAAGATTGATGAAGATCCTGTGTGGTGATTTATTCTCCTTCCTGACACTCTCCCTGCAACCCTCCTTTCAGAAACTGAGACATTAACCAGGCTCTGGGAGTTGGAACAAAGCCCCCTCAAACTCACCGATGCCGTTCCTCCTGCCATGTCCCAGAAGACATTGCATTGCCTGTGTTGAACAGGTACAGGAAAGAAAGGGTGCGATATAGTAAAGGAAATAAACTACCAATACCTCTCAATATAGTCTTCTTTTATTCAGTGGGCAGGCCCTTAATAGGAATTGATTTAGGGTTCAAAAATCTTAGTCACTGCATTAAATTGAAAGCTTACAAATATTAGCTGAAGATTTTTTGGTATTTTCATTCCTTAATAAATAAATATGACAATGATTCCTTCACAGAGTTGCTGTTTTCAGACCATGGGGCTTCTGGGTCCAGACTCTTCCACAGGAGGAATTTGTGCACTTTAGAAAGCTCCTTTTATTGATGGATGTTTGCCTGTTTACTTGCCACAGTCTACTCTGGTTGCTTGTCAGAGTTCCAAGAGAACAGAAGAGGGACCATTTTCTCTAGAAAGTCCCAGTTAAACCATACAGAGTACTCTTCTTATAATTTAGTAATGAGACTGTCTTATGGGTAGCATTAGTCATGATGACATCAACACATCATATTTGTTACCTGGGTATGGTTTCATATACCCTTGTGGTAATGGTTTATCCCATAATTATGGTAAATTAACCACAAACTGACTTTACCACAATTTCTACAGAAAAGAAAAGGTTAGGAATAGTCAAGAAAATTTTAAACACATAGAGAGAGTGAATCATGCCTTTTTAAATACTTGTAGTTATAAAAACAGTATGGTAACGGTGGTATAGAGGCAACCGGAACGGAAAAGAAAGTCAAGACAATGACCCATGCATATATCGAAAAATGGAATATGATCAGTGTGGAGAAGAAGGGAAAGAAGACTAAGAACTAAGTAGGTCTGGGAAGGAATATCCAATTCCACGTGCCCGATTTTAAACTCATAGCTGACATCAAATATAAGAAAGATAAATTTATAAGTGTTAGAAATGAAGAAGAAGCTTAAATTCATAGAGATTAGACATTGGTACCAAGAAGACTATGGATTCATACTATACATTCATAGATGTATGCCTAACCTATCCTGGTATGGGAATTAAGGCTTTAGGCTAAATATGAAGGAGTTACTTGGAACTAGGCTTAGTTCATAAATTCTAGCACTTCTGAAGTTATAGAATAAAGAAACATTGCCCATTGAATTTTGAGCACACTATAAAAACAGGTCAGATACTCTTGGCCAAAAGCGCAAAATGAGTCCCTTGTATAAAAGCAAATGAAGTTCTCCTCCAGGATTCAAATCTGTAACTGATCCAGAGTAATGAATCTACAACCCAGGACAAATACAGGATTCTCAAGCAAGATGTGTTACACAAAAAGAAGGCTGAAATTATAAGCACATGAGAAATCCCACTGCTATGCGCAGAAATAATAGATTCGATGAACATGAGAATTTATATTCTAAGACTATAGATAAAATAACAACATTAGAGGAAAAATAAAATGAGATAAAGAAAAAGATAGAGTCTATTAAAAAAGAAGAGGATGTTATAAGAAAAGAAAGAAAAGAATACTTTGAAAAATCAAGCAATAATAAGTATAGCCATTGAAATGAAAATAAATAACAACTAAAAATGGGTTAATGGGAAAATGTTACAACCAAGAAAAAGTTAGTGAACTAGATAAGAAATCTGGAAAATCATTTAAAAAATGGCTTAAGATTAAAGAGATGGAATAAATTCAAAAGAAGTTAAGAGATACAAAGGATAATCTAGGAAGTTCCAAAATACTTCTAATAGTTCAAAATAGTAATGAAAAGAGAGTTGGGGCTGGCTGCAGTGACTCATCCTATAATCCCAGCATGTTGGGAAGCCAAGGCAGGAGGATTGCTTGAGCCCAGGAGTTCAAGACCATCCTAAGCAACATAGCGAGACCTCTTCTCTACAAAAATAAAAATTAAAAAAGATTAGCCATCCATGGTGGCATGTTACTGTAGTCCCAGCTACTCAGGAAGCTGAAGCAGAAGGATTGCCTGTTGTCAGGAGGTTGAGGCTGCAGTGATCCATGATTGTTCCTCTGCCACTGCACTTTAGCCTGGGCAACAGAGTAAGACACCATCTCAAAAAAAAAAAAAAAATCCTTGAGAGTTCTTCTCACAGCAAGAATAAAATTGGGCAACAGATTCATAGGGTGTAATGGTAGACCATGGACCTGAGCAAGAGATCCTGGTTAAAGTCTTGGCTCTAGACTTGCTGCCCCTGTGGCCTCGGACAAGTCATGTAGCCTCAGACGAGTCGTGTGACCTCTGTGCCTCAGTGACCTCACAGATTGGAGTTGTGAGAATCCCACCAGGTGACAGGACAGGTAGAAGGTGAGAGAAGCTTGAGGCCCTATCCACGCTTTAGTTTGTAATCTCTCTCGGTGTTTCTCAGATTGAAAGCAGTGACTTATCAGTAAGTACAAAACCAAGTTAAAAGGTCAAGACTATCTTTAAAAATATATACATGCATAAACCAAACAAGACTAGAATATAGCACGTACCACCCATAGTAAGGGTACCACACATATGTTGCTGGATTGTGATGAAAAATGTGATTCTACGAGTTACAGTCCATTTCAATTGGGCCTCACTTTTAAAACCTTCTTGCAGGTGTTTCCACCTGTGTAGCTTGCTTTTTGCCCTCTGCAGATTGGGATGGGAAATTCCTTAGGGTAAGAGCCAAGGACTCTTATGTTCTCAAGAATTCAAGCCATCCCACCACCATCTCCCGCCACCGAGCTGGGCCTCCTATGCAAGCTATTCACAGGCTGGAAAGCATCCACCAAACAGGAAATCAGTATGGAAGGAGAAGAGAAAATCACAGTGGACAGTGCTGGGCACTGTCCCAAACCCTGGCTCTGGAGGTCCATGTCAGTGCCTCCATTTTACAGATGAGGAAACTAAAGCTCAAAGAGGTGAAGCTGCCTGGGGGCGGCGGGCAGGACCAGAATGGAGATCCGGGTTTGAAGGGCCCCTGGTTTTTCCCACCGGACCTCGCTGCCGTTATCACTGCCAGGGTGAGCCCCCATACACCCTAGTAAACATTCTTTGTGAACCAAGATGACTCACGCCACAAAATATACACACACGGTGTCGGCAACAACATAACATTCTTTCCTACCTGCCTTTCTCTGGCTTTTCCAATCCCATGAGGGAGAGAGGCAAGGGCTGTGCTGGGGGCATCTGGGATTTGTCTTCCTCCTTGTCCCGCCCTTGTCCTTCTCTGCCTCTTTTGAGGCTGATTCCCCCCAGCTCACCACTCCCTTCCCCCAATACCCGCTAACTGGTTACCCGGGCAACCCAGCTGGGAGGCTGCCAGTTACCACGGCAACCCAGCATGGCCGCCAGGCTGCTTTGCTTAGGAAGGTCAGGGGACCAGCCGGGCTACAGAGCAGCTGGATGTTGCCGGCAGGACTGGCCCAGGCGGCGGGTGGAGGGTAGGGGGCGGCCTGTGTGCCTGAGAGAATTAATTAAGTTCCTGCTGCCAGGGGACCACCTTTTAGTTTCCCATGAAGTAGGCTCCTCCACCTTGGGGCAGGAACCACAAGCTCACCTCCCCCACTCTGTTGCCCAAGCCAAGCCCGATCCCTTCTACCTTTTCAAGAGAGCTCCAGTCACCTCACCTCAAGGACTGAGCAGCAACTGGCTGTCACTCAGCCTGACTCTCTCATCTCCTTCCATCCTGAGCACATCTGGGAGCCAACATGCATGCAACATGTGTGTGTCTACGTGCAGTTGTAGTCTCTCCATGAAATATGTTGGTAATAATAGTAGAGAACAGCTCATGTTTTCTACTATTTCTGTGTGCCTAGCATGTTCTAGGTGCCCTGTGTGAATTTTCCCACTTGCACACAACAAAATTAATCCCACTTTGCAGATAGAACAACTGAGAGAGACGCTAAAGGACTTGTTCAAGATTGCACAGGTGCTAACTAGCAGAGCTATGATGAAGTTGTGTATAGACCAGCTTCCCAAAATTCCTTCAGTTGCTGGCTCCTGCCCCTCCTCCACCAAATCCACCACGGTCCTGACTTCAAGGAGACATTCTGAACTTTTTTTTTTTTTTGAGTCGGAGTCTCACTCTGTCGCCCAGACTGGAGTGCATGGCACGCTCCCGGCCGCGGCAGCCTAAACCTGCTGGGCTCCGGCGATTCTTCCGCCTCAGCCTTCCAAGTAGCTGGAACTACAGGCGTGCGCTACCACGCCTGGCTAATTTTTGATTTATGGTAGAGATGAGGTCTCGCCAAGTTGCCCAGGTGGGTCTCGAACCCGCGAGCTCAGGCAATTCACTCACCTCAGTCTCCCAAAGCGCGAGATTACAGGCTGAGCCACCGAGCCCAGCTCTGAAAGTTTCTTAAAAGATTATTTAATGCCAGATGTTTCATTCACATTATTTTATTTCATTCTCACCTCTGTGAAGGAGGTTTTAGTCTCCTCACATGAGAGCTTAGGAAACTGAGTCCTACAGAAGTTAAGTAACTTTTCTAAGCTAATGAGACCAGCTTAAGGTTCCTGTCTTGGGGAATCCGTTCCTGTCCCTTCCAGGAGAGTCCATCACTTTCTTTCTTGGCCAACAACATATGTATCATTTGCCTCTATCATATACAGGGAAATCATGTCCTCGCCCATCTGCTCCCTTACAAGACTGTGAATTTAAAAATTCATTTTTGCAACCTAGTGCCTGCCTGGTACCTAAGGAGCTTACAGTAAGTACTTATTAAAAAGGAAGCAGTGGGGCCAGGATCCCAAGTCCTGCTCATCTGCCTCTCAATTTCATGCTCTCTGAACCACATTAGCCTGTCTCATTCAGTCAGTCAGTCAGTCAAAAAGCAATTATCAAACAAATACTTTGTGCCTGGCTCTGTGTGAAACAATACAAACATGAATAAGATAAATCAGACCCTCACTTGCCTGGAAGAAGTACAGAGGAGTGAGGGCAAGACTGAGAACAAGGAATAAAGGTCACCCCAACCCCCACCACTGCCATCAAAGGCTCTCTCATGACTGTTCCTCTGTGCCTGTTCCTTGGTGCCAAACTTCCACCCAAAGCTCCATAGCTCTAACCAACATTTATTGAGCACACCCTGTGTGCTAAGTACTGCTCTCAAGTCACTCGCAGTTTGGGGAAGAGTGGCCAGGATGCGATGACAACGGAATCAGGAATCAGTGGACAGCATGAGGAGTGACTGATAAGGTCAGGGGTCTAGGAACTAGTGAGTTAGGGACACTGGAAGCATGTGTAAAACTCTAGAGCACTCTCACATTGGATGTGACAAAGGAATTTCATGTTGCATTGCTTTATGTTCACACCCACTTCCTACATTAATTCATTTGAACCTCAGTGATGAGGGCAGGACAGGAATTATTACCCATTTTAGAGATTAGAAAAATGAGGACTGGAGGGGGAGAGCATTGGATTAGGAAGAGGGCACCTGGGTGTTAGACCTCACTTGTGATTCTAACAAGTCTCTTAGCACTCCGTCTCTACCATTCCGCTCCCACCCCACCACCCCACCAGAGCAGGCTTTCTTTCCACGACAATCCTCTCCAATCCCCAATGAGGTAGCCCCAGTTTCAGGCAAAGCAAGCAGGCTTGCCTGCAGTCTCTGGAGAGCCCACTGATGCTCGTGAGAACCCAGGAACTCAGCAAAACCAGAAAAATGGCCTCACCACCCCAGGCCAGGCAAAATTTAAGAGGCTAATTGCAAGCATTTGTCTAATTAAAAGCAAACTGGCACCTGCAATTATAGATGCACGTTCCTCTCAGGTAATGATGAGCCAGACTGGGAGGACATGGTGATGTCAGAGCTAAGGAGGGACCTCACCTCCTCCTAGAGGAGGGCCTTAGGCCATCTTACTGCCAGACTGGAGTTCTAGCCACCCTCAGGAAGACATGGCTGAAGCCAGGATGGACCAGCAACCTTGAAGCCTCAGCATCAATACATGTTTATCAGATCAGCACTGAACCCCCTAACTCTAATTCCTGTATTTATACAGTAAGGACCAATCCTCTGTAGGAACTACGTGGGTGACTGGGAGGATTTGATGGTAGCTCTGAATACCACCTGCCCTAAACATACTTCCCACCAACCCACCTCAGCACCTGTAGTCTTTGAGTTAAAGCTTCTGATATTAAATGCTGAATCATGGCCGGGTGCGGTGGCTCATGCCTGTAATCCCAGCACTTTGTGAGGCCAAGGCAAGAGAATTGCCTGAGCCCAGGAGTTCAAGACCAGCCTGGGTAACATGGCGAGACCTCACCTCTACAATAAATCAAAAAAATTAGCCAGGTGTGGTGGCATGCACTTGTTGTTCTGGCTACTTGGAAGGCTGAGGTGGAAGGGTCATCTGAGCCCAGCGGGTTGAGGCTGCAATAGCCATGATTGTGCCACTGCACTCCAGCCTGGGTGACAGAGTGAGACTCTGACTCAAAAAAAAAAAAAGTTTAATCTTAACTAACATTTGTAGGATTATTTTCAGTTTGCAAAGCACTTCCATATCTGTTACTCATCTAGCTACCAATTGGTAGGTAGATGGTAGGTAGTGATGCTGACTCCAGTTTTCGGACTAGGAAACAAAAGCCCAGAGAGACTGTGACTTGCTCCAAATCATATAGCTACTAATTGGACCAGGATTTGAATTCACTTCTTCAAATTACAGATGAGTCTTCTTTCCACAACCATGGCAGGGGTTAACAGGTAGGCCATAATTAGTTTATCAGATTAGCTTGGGATACATTGAAAAGGTGCAAAGTAGACTTATGGGAATGAAAAACACACTGGATAGATTTGACAAGGGAAGCCAGGCATGTTGGTGCACGCCTGGGACCCCAGTTCCTTGGGAGGCTGAAGCAGGAGGATCACTTGAGCCCAGGAGTTTGGGTCTAGCTTGGGCAACATAGAGAGAACACATCTCAAAGTATTGATTTGACAAGGGAGGGATCAAAAAAGGATGTGCACATGACAGGGGTCAGCTGCAGAGGACAGGCTCCAGTGGGGTGTCCTATAAGCTAGCAGACACTAAGGAGCCGATCTCTTGATCCCTGCACCTGCCAGAGGAAGCCCCCAGTAGGTGTGGCATTTCAGGGGATCATCCCGGAGGAAGTGGCTGTTCTGGGAATGAGTGTGGCCACCTCACCACACTCCATGCCAGTGAGACCAGGTGTGGAGGCCCCAGGAAAGCTCAGAAAAGGAAGTGAGGGTTGCTGGAGAAGCACAGGCACTTAGCCTCGAACAAGGAGACTCCGGGGGGGGGGGGGGGG
>CAUYQG010300298.1:0-12082 GCA_963574415.1 Tarsius wallacei | reverse complement strand
CAGGTAGGGGTCCTGCTTTAATCTTCTGCATGTGGCCAGCCAGTTTTCCCAGCACCATTTACTGAATAGGTTCTCCTCTCCCCACTGGTAGGTGGTGGAGGCTTTGTCGAAGATGAGTTGGTTGAGAAATTGAGGTTTTGCACTTCTTAACCACTTAACCTATATTGAAAACTAGTGACATAAAATACAAGACAAAATATAAAGAATTAGTTCACTGAATTTAAAAAGCATTATTTCAAGTATCACTCTTACTTTTTGTGTTATAAGATTGTTAGATCTTTAGATGCAAAACTTTTAGCACAATGCCTGACACATAGTAAATATTTGATCTATTTCAGCGTCTGCTATATCATCTTCATCTTTGTTATCTTCATTACCCACTGCCATAAGCATATGTTTATTTCTCATCCTTAACTACCTATTATCGGCATTCTGAAATGTCACTATCTTGAAATTAAATAAAAGATCAACTAACAAGGCAAATAATTTACCCACGGGTGCACAATGTCACTAAACACTATATTTAGAATATGCATGATTTTTTTTCAACTGTGAAATTTTTTTCTCCTTATTGTGAAGTAATTGAAAGAAAGTTGGGGTGATGCATAAGGAAGGAATATTAGAGGAAACAAGGTAGGCTTACCTTTGATTAAAGTGACCAGATGTCTCGAATTGGTTTGCAAGCTGACCAAAAACTCCTTTTCTTACAGTAGATTTAAACTTCTTTTCTTATAGTCAATTCATCACAGTCTTTGTCTCTGACTGAAGGTGGCTGTGTTTGTGGGGAGAGGATACATATATCCCGCTTCTTCCAACTGAAAACACAGAAAAAACTGAATGCTGGTTGAGGGAGGGAATATAAGGATTCATGGCAGTCACTGGGTCATAAAGGTTATAACCTTCATTAGCTCTGGTGATACCATCCTTGTTTCCTAACTATTAGCCCTAAGTTATATACAACCAGTATTCACAAACCTACTTAAAATATAAATCTCCTATCATGTTTTGCTTTAACATAGCAGTATCCTGAAAGAACTCTTCACAGAGCATGTGCTTTAAACAATTAGATACAGACCCCAGATAAAATGTGATCAGAAAGGGGAAGAGAAGGAAATGTTTTGCTAATGAACTGAGGTTAGGATTTTCTTTTCTTTCAAGTGTCATGTTTAAGGCTTAAGGACCTCTGATCTAGAGAAAGAGATCAGAGAATCTTTGAGATGCAGGGGTTAGGCGAGGTCACCCATCTCAACTTGAATACCTCTAATGCAAGGGAGATACCCGGAGACACTACATAAGCACTGCAGCCCTGGCTGGCTTCTACATTATTTTTCTGAGAAATTGAAGGCATTTTGGCCACAGTTTCACACTGACCAAACTCGGTGTCAGGTAGTGACAGAATAATAACATGGGACAGTGAGGAATCTGAAGAGAGTTGGGTTCAGGTTGTGGAGTGAGCCCTAATTCAGTGTTTCCATCTCTGGTTCCTCCTCAGTCTAGCCAGCACCAAGTTCTTGACTGCCTCTTAAATGTCACCTCTGTTCTGCTTTGACAAAAAGAAGATGTGTCCCAGTAGAATTTGTTTCCAAAGAACCCCTGGTGAGCTTCTGTTGGCAGCTAAGTTTCATATTATTTACAAAAACAAAATGAAAGAGAAGAGATTTTTAAAAAATAAGAAAGGAAGGGACAAAGAAAAAAGGAGTGGAAATTGTGTGCAATTATTAATTTATTATTAATAATTTTAATATTAATAATTATTTATTTATGTTAATGTTTAATGGCAATATTTAATCTTATTAATAAATTATGGTTAAATAGTTATTATTTAATCATAATTTATTGATATAATTTTTAATATACTGAAAGAAAAATGTGGACGTGAATAGATGGGTAAATCTATCTGGTACCAGCTAAGAGTGTGCTAGCTCTCTTCTTCTTTTCTATGATACTTTTTTTCCTAGAATCATAGAAATATAATAAGAGCTGAAAATAGCCCAGAAGACCATCCAAAGCAATCTTCTTGTTAAGAGATGAAAACTTGATTTCTGAGAAATGGAACTCATTTTTGAAATGACTGCAAAGCCAACATTTAAACCCATGCTTTCTGATTCCCACTGTAGTGTGTAGGGCTATTCTCCCCATGGTCTGCTATGTCCTTTTTTGTCTTTCTCCTCCTCATCCTGCAACCACCCCCAAACACACGCAGAGTTAGTCCTATATTTGTTCCTGTTTCTGCTATATTTGCAACTTAACTTATGGATGGTAACATGGAGCCTCACTGATTTCTGGCAGAGCTCTGCCTCATGTGCTGACAAACACTCCCTGGCACTGGGCATCTGTCCAACAGCAGGTGCCTTGCTCGTCAAATAGCTCTGTAGATGCTTCACAAAGGAGGCAGGTCGAGGTCCAACACTGTCTTCCTGCTGCGTCGAGGTTACAATCTACCACAAGCATTTCTCTCACCAGGTGAAAGGAAGAGAGACTATCGCTGCCAAGGTTAGCAACACTAGACATGGGAGGTGGCCATAGGGAGCATCTGCGACAGCTTAGGGTTTCTTGGCTTGATGGATGAGTAAGAAGATAAGATGAGACATTTGAATTTGTTTACATAGGACTATTGTCCATGAACCTGAGTAGGTTGACCTTCAGGTCATGATAAAATGTCTATGTGTTTTCTCAAGTTGAGAGTAAAAGCTATAAGGTAAGGCACCAAGGACTTCAATTTATATCATTACAGGGCTCTTGGGGATAAATTATTTTTGTTTAATAATATGCATTTATTTTGTACATTACACGTCAATTTAAACACACATAGAATATGTGTGACAGTTATAACTATAGATGAGCAAATAGAAGGTAATGAGCACAGGTTTCAAAGTTTGTGAGAGGCACATTGCCTTAAAGTTAATAAAAGGTTATAGACACACACAATGAATGGTGGAACACACCATGAGGTGGATGGCACAAAAGAAAGAAGGCACAGGTATGTGTTAAGGCAGTGAAAACACATTTTTAAATTCATCTTAGGAACTTTAATAGGGATATAATGAAAATAAATTTTGAAAAAACGTCACGCAAGACTTAAAATATCTGGGTGAAGTCTGCCTTCTTAGACTGGCAAGTCAATGAAAATGTTTATGAGTGGAGTGATTTAATTTGAAAACCACTTAGATATATTAATCTGGTAGCATGCAAATGATACACTGGGGATACTAAAGGTCAGAGATAGCAAGTTCAGCTAGAAAGGTTTGTCAATTATTCAAAGAGAAGAAGTTATAGGATCTAAATTAGGGTGGTGGCAATGAGAAAGAAGGTACAGATGGATAGATGGGTGGATGATAGAAATACTGCTCAGAAATAATGAACAACTCTGGCAGTGAATCTACTTTGTGAGGCCAAGGAGAAAAGGGTTAATTATGATGCACATGTTTGATGTGAGAGTGATGTGACTGCAACATAATTCTCCCAGTTATGTCAAAGAGGATCCTTTTTTTCATGTGATCAATTCATAGGGTTTGACTTTAGCTGATTAGGAAAGTAGTGGCATAACTGAAAATATGAAGAAAGGCCAAAAAGCAGAGACATTTTACAGGACAAGGGACAGAGTTTTACAGGACAAGCTTTAGGTAATATGGATAGCAGGCCTCAGGAAAGGCAGCACTGGTGCTCAGAAAAGGCAGCAAGGGTGGAGCAGAACCCACATATTGGGAGTCAAACATGTGCAGGGCAAAGAGCAGGAGGCCAAAAGTGAGCCCATGTCACACCCTCCCTCAAAGGTTAGTAGGAAAAGAAAGTAAATTTGTCAGAGGTGAAACTGTTTAAAAATGGAAAGATTGCTAAGAACCTGCACATACATTACTTAACGTGCCTAATGCTGACTTGTACCCCATATCTTGATAATAAAAGGAAAGAAAAGAAGAAATGGAAAGAAAAGCCAGATTCCATTCTCCTGGGTACAGAATCAGATTCACAAGGGAGTAAGGAGAGAGTAGGTGTAAACACAGAGGCGACAATTATAAACTAATGTTCAAGAGCAGTAAATTAATTACATACACAATGATGCACATACACCTTTCTTTTTGGGAATAAGACTTGGGCTGTCCTCTTATTTCAAATCACATCCCATGTTTGCCTCACTTTTTCATTTGCATGCAATACAGTCAGACTACCGTATTCACGGCTTCTGCATTCATAGATTCAACCAACCTTGAATAAAAACTATTCAGAATAAAATAACAACAATAAAAAATAACACAAATTTTAAAATACACAATAACAACTATTTACACAGCCTTTACATTGTATAGGTATTATAAGTCATCTATAGATTATTTAAAAGTATACAGGAGGATGTGTGTAGATTGTATGCAAGTACTATGCCACTTTATATAAGGGACTTGAGCATTCACAGATTTTGTTATCCTCGGGGTCCTGGAACCAATCTTCTGCAGATACTGAGGGATGGCTGTACTTATTAGTATGTGAGATTTGACAGGCAGTCGGATTTATGTTCTTCTGTATCCTAGGAAACATACGCTGAGTCCAGAGAGTCTCAATTTTTTGCCCCTGTCGACTTGCTTCTCTATCTTACCCAAGGAAGCCTGACTCCCATAGATTTGTGAAATAGATTCAATTTCTGGGCTATGCTTGGTCTCCCTGAGCACCATCTGCCGTGTGGAGCCCACCAAGCTTCCTCTTATTCTTTCCCCTCCAATGGGTCTTATCTCACTGTATTATCTCCTTTACTTTGTGTCTGCAAGACAGTTCTGTTCATACTTGCATCCTTATCCATCATTTAAGAAACTAGAATATCAACACAACTTTTTATAACATTTAAATAACCTATTTTATATTTGTACAGAGTTTATACTTTCCTAAGTGGTAGTATGTCTTTACCTAGTTTGGCCTTCACAACAACTCAGGAGTTGGATAGGCCAAGCAATTATACACATTTCAAAGAAAGGGAAACTGAAGATCTGATGAAGGCTGTATAATAAACACATATTGGAATCCAGACATACATTCATATTTTCTGACTTCTCATGGAGTTCTCATCTCGTCACCACACATTGCACAGAACATCTATCATGGGAAACCCCTAGGCCTCTCTTTCACTATGTAATACAGTCCTCAGGAGAACAGCTTCCTCATCACACAAACTGGGTAGTTTATTCCAACTCTGCTGTGTGGCCTTGAAAACACTACTTAAACTCCTTGAATTTCAATTTCATCACCTGGAAAATATTGAGGATTATAATGTACCACCATAGGATTGCTATAAAAATTACATACAATTGTGTTATAGAGAATGCATAGTGACTACCCAACAAAGGTTAACAGCAATAACATTATTTATTCAGGCTTTTATATTGATATTTGATCATAAGCTATCTGCTGCTAGTGTTTCTCTTAAATTTCACGCAGCATGCCCTTGAATGTCCTTTTACAGTGAGGAGAATTTAGAATTTGAGGAAATAAAAAATGTTTCAGAGACAATTCATATACACCTATTGGAGTTAAAATAATAAATTCAGATAAGTCAAGAAACAGTAGTATTATTGATTAAATAATCCTTAGTTAAAACAAGCTTATTTTAATCTTGAGGCTTGATTTTTTATTCTTGCTTTGCCTTTTTCCTTGTCCTTGTTTGTCTTTCTCTTTCCTTTTAAGCCCGGGCACCTTGTAGTGTAATGCTTGCCCCTCACAAATAGAAAAGACTGTCAAATTTTAAAGCCAATGTCAATAATGAAGAGGGAAGGGACAAAAATCTCATTCAAATACCAGTACTTTCACTGATACTAGCATTAATGGTAAAAAGAAAAGTAGAAAATTACAGACAAGAAAGGGAATTTTTTATTTTGGTAGTTCTGCCTATTTCTGCATGATCACAGCTTGAAGTTCCTCTTTTTGGGGGGAGGATGACTAGGACAGAAGTCACAAGTAGTTTGGTGCCTTCAAAAAATGTCAAACTTAAGATGTACAACTGGCTCCAAGGTGTAACTATAATGTACACCCACTCCTCACCTGTGTACCATCTTGCTATCCAGATAGAAAGTAGTAGGAAGATTATTGGTAGAGTCAGACACCACTGTGAACCAGTCCTGAAATCTAATCAAGAAATATTGTAATAGGCTCTTTTTTGATATAAACTAAGTCTTCTGAGTCCAGTCAATGAGACACTCATTTATGGGGGAGAAACCTCGAACCTATGCGAGTCACTGAATGTTTTAAGGATTCATTAATAGACACATAAATACTAGCAATTTTAGGTTTTTGTTTTTTATCTTCCCTGACAAAGGCAAAATTATGGGATTTTTTAAAGTTCTCATATTTGTCTGATGAAAGTTTTGTCAAGTAGTGCCAAATCGATACAAGCTGCTAGAGGCTACTAAAATCAATTAACTCTGGCATCTTACTCTTTGTTATATAGCCAAGTTATGTTATATGTTGAGAGTCTGTTCTTCTAGACCACATGCTTCTTGCCTACAAAGTTAAGTGGTCTCAGGACAACCTGGGGAGCCTAGAAAAAAAAAATATATATATGTATACATATATATATAAATATATTTTTTGAGTTGGAGTGTCACTCCGTCACCCAGGCTGGAGTGTAGTGGCACACTTACGGACACCCCAGCATCAATCTGCTGGCCTCCAGCGATCCTTCCACCTCCACCTTCCAAGTAGCCAGAACTATAGGCGCGTGCTACCGTGCCCGGCGAATATTTGATTTATTGTAGAGATGAGGTCTCGCCAAGTTGCCCAGGCTGGTCTTGAGCCCTCGGGCTCAGGCAATCTACTTGCCTTGGCCTCCCAAAGTGCTGGGATTATAGGCTGAGCCACCAAGCCCGGCCTAGAAAATATTTTAAACAGGGACAGAGGAGAACTATTAAGGAGATTCCGTAGTTTTTAGACACTGGCCTTTACAATAATAATAATGGGAAAGGCAGTCTCTTTAAGAAAGTCATGTTTCTATGCAGAAGATGGGGGATATGGAACAGAAAGAGATGAGAAAATGAGGAAAAATGGCCTTAAAGTTAGTCAGAGTGAAAAAAGGAAAGAAGGTAGCACCCACACTGAAGAGTCATGGGATGTGGCTTTGAGAAGATTTCAGTCTTGAATTCATTTGGCAGTTCTCAATGAGCAAGGAAACCTGGACCCTGCTGGGGAATGAATGAAAGGAGCAAAGATAACGGCTGTCCTCAAAGACTTCCTGGTACTTATTTGCTAGAATCAAAAAATGGCAGAACCAAAGGCAACCTTAGATAGCAGAGAACTCAAACCTCTTACTTTTTCAGATGAGACCATTGAGACATGCTGATGTGCCTTGCATGTTTTTTTGGCAAATAGGCTAAGTTGCCAAATCAGTGCTAAAACCTGACAGTTTTCATCACTCTGAGTTCATTATTTCTTTTTTACTCTCTACTTCCTTCACGTATCTGAGGCGTGTATAGGTGTTTTGTTCTAAATTCCTTCCAGAATTTTATTTTCTCTTCTCTTGAGATAGGAAACACAGCAAAGATGAGAGAACTTCTTCCTTCTCAGTCTTTGCTACTACTCATTCAATTTCTTTCCACACCTCCATCTTCCAGTCAAGTTTTTACAAGGTTCATAAATTACGGTTTTCTCTTGAAATGAATTTTGAAGTTGTATGATCTTCTCAAAGAAATCCTGACTGCTCTACTTCTTATTGGGAGGGAGCTTTAAGGAGTCCTTGCTTGTGTCAGAGGGTCATTCTGTGTTATAGAGATCCAATGAACCCCCATGAGAGTCAATGTGCATGGGCTGAATGCTCCTTCAACGTCACCTGCAAGGAGCATTGCTAGGTTACACCTACCCAATAAAACCCTTTTCTGCTTTGTGCTACTGTACCTTAACCTCTTGATCTTTAACTAATACAAATGATAACAGACACATTTTTGAGTTGTAGGTTTTGTATGAGATAAAGTAATTGCCATCCATTCTGTATGTCTTTCCAGTATTTTATTTACTTATTTGAATTTGAATCACTTTTAAAAAATAGATGTGTATATTTTCTTTTGCTGACTATCTGGGACAGAAATGCTATAAATATACACAAACACTATTATATACTAGTTTGTTATAAATCCCTTATATTTCCAAATCTATAATTCTGTATATACTTTGAAATTGAAGAGGCATTAGCTTTTATTCTTCTTTATGAGATTATCTGGTAATGATGTATTCAGTAAAGTGATAATCATGACAATCATACATTTGTAATTATACTTATGTGTCATAAATTTGTTAGAACAGTTGGAACCCATTTGGTCAGATGTACAGCAATTTACCATTAAAATCAAAATTCCCTAAACATCACATTTCATAATGTCAGGAAATGTGGCGGGTTCTCATTTTTGAGGTGTGCTGGGCACTGAAGTATATATATTCATATTCATTGTATAATATAATTATTACAAATTGTAAAATAGAATAATTTCTTTTAATGTTTTCAGCCATGGTGTATACTTTCAGTCATGCTGTAACTTTGACATGCTCACATATGTTCTTCATACTGAGATAAATTGAGAGTCAGATGCATGCCTGTTTATTTTATAACCTGTGGCTTCTGGATACCTTTACCAGCCTTTGGTATGCTCTGCAATATATGAGTATTATGTTATTCTCTGTGATTAATACATCCAAGACTGAGTTGCTCAACTACAATGTAGCTAAAAGGGAAAAATCAGTAAACATGGGCAAGGTCTTAGGCAAAGTTTGCAGAGATCATATTGCAAGTTGTAGATAAGTAAGTAGGAGAAGCAAAATTGATATAAGCCAGAGTACTGAAAAATGATCTTCTGGAGATTGCTAAAGGTTGCCATGTCTGAGGAAACATTGAGTAGCCTTAGATGTAGGCCAAGGCCTTTACATACTTTAAATAGTGCTGTATTATTGCACACCATTTATGCTACTTGAGAATTTGATAAAAATTAATGGTCCCTGATCCCTTCATCTGCCCAAATCTTGTTACCTTGGCAACAAGTATTACATGATTTTAAGAATTTCCAGATTATAATAACAGTTCAATTCAAGGGTATGCTTCTAGATAAGTAAACTTAAAAAATAGAAAGAAAGGAAAAGGAAACTCTAAGCACATTGAATGAGAACATAAAGAAGCAGAATTTCCTTGTAGAAGTTATTGTAAAATCAGCTCCATGGATTCTGGTGGAGTCTTCAAAATGCCAAACTCATCATAGAGCATTCAGGCATAGAAAAATTATTCCATTTCTCCTTCCACTCCAGTACTTAATTACTTGGAATTGGTAATATATGTGTATCTCAGAGACGAGAAGGAGGAGGAACAATAGCAGGGCATGATAATAGAGGCGGATATATATGCTGAAGGAAGCGATGGTGTAGGTAGTGAAAATGAAGAAGATGCCAGAGTAGGAGATGAAGGAAGGGGGGGCAAGAAGGGTAGGAAAAAAGGATGAACTGGCAAGAAAAGGATAATTATTGATTATCATAACTGTATAAATTCCTTTCTTCAAGGACCTGAATGAACACAAATAGGGTTACAGAAGTCTAACTCATTCAGTGTACTGTCATATATCCAAGTCTGACATTCAGGAAGTATCTTGAGCTCAGAACATGGCCTTATCCACCAGGGTAAAAGATATGCAATATGAATTGATTTAGTTTAAAAAAATGTTCACTCAAATCTCTGGAATATCTAGCAATTATTTGTGCTTTTGGATTATTTGTTATATAAGCTAGTTATTCATATTGCTCCTCGTCTCATTTTTTAAAAAGTAAATATGACTGTCAAAGCTTAAGAAATTTTTAAGAGTTGCCACAAGGAAAAAATGTTCATCAGTTATTTCCAATTGAAAAATAATATAAATATATTTTAAAAATCATTGTAAGTGTTTTATATAGATAATTTTATTTACATTGGTGGTGTGGAAAAATAAAAATAAAATAAACATTGATTCGATTATATTGTTTAACTTCTGGTGCTTATTTTTAAAATTCTTAAGTTTGGGGAAATGGGTTTCAATCTAAGGTAAAATTAAATTCCATAATTTTGCACCATCTTGCAACAGATTTCTGCAATCTGTATGAATACAAAGAGTTTAATTAAAACTGAAGGCAGAGTGGAGTCTATATGCATGTATCATCACCATTTAAGGTTAATTTACCTGGTTTGCAGAGCTTTTCTGGGCCAGGTGCTATATAACCCTCTGTATCTTGTTGCTAGCTCTAGGTAGAGTCTAAAATAAGAGATAACAGTAGATAGTTGGAAAAATATTTGAGAAAAGTCAGGAATCTTCACTCTAGTCCCTCTTGGCCAATATGTCTTTCTGTAAACCTGAGAATGCCATTGAAGTTTTCTGGACACTGGTTCTCAGTTTCCAACTTTCACCCTGAGGTGTTTTTAAGGAATAGTGTCTAACGACCCATCCTGTGCTGGACTGACCACAAATGGTTTCAACAGTTAAAGTGACTGTTGCAAATTGCTCTTGACAGGATACAAACTACTATCCAACCTTTGAGAGAGGTGAACTCTAACGGACATCTCCTTAACCAGCTAAATAATGGATCTCCTGTCTCTCCTTCACCACTACTCCATGAATTACCCTAGTAATTATATTGTGCCTAGCCAAAATTGTCACAACTTAACAAATTACCTGACCAGTTTTGAAATGCTATCATCCAAGAATATATGCTGACTTTTATTTGTTAAGTCATAGGCAATATTGTAAATATTTTCTATGTATTTGATTTTCTAGAGTCTTCAGTTATCTTGCAATTTCTACATTGCCTTTCAGTCATTAGTAATGTTCTTGCAATCTAAGAGCAACATTTAGCATTCAGAAGCTCTGTTCTGATGGCCAGCAGGATCACACTATTTGCTGTTTAGTGCACTGTTGATGGCGGGTCAAGCTAGCAGTAAAAAATAATTATAATTTCAAAAGCCAGAGGTGCACTGAGGACTATGTTTTATCCTTTAAAAATAAAATCTAAATTTCGCCTTACCTTTCATGTGTGCAGAATGTAGAAATTCACTTTTGAAGAATAGAAAGAGGAAACTTAATAGCTTTACAACGGAGAAGTCTAGCAAAGGCTATCTTAACCAAGGTTATCAAGGTTAACATCACCAGTGACAAGTCATGTTGATATTATATAACCCTAATAGTGTAACCATGAGAAAAAATACATCAGGCAAACCAATTTGAGGATATTCAACAAAATACCTGACCAGCACTCTTCAAAACTGTCAAGGTCATGACAAACAAGGAAAGACTAAGAAAGTATCACAACTAAGATGCCAAGCTGCCGTGAGGACTAAATGCAATGTGGGATCCTGGAACAGAGAAAAAGTCTTTGCTGGAAAAACTGGTGATATCTGAATAAAGACAGCATTTTAGTCAATAGTAATACACCAGTGTTCATTTCTTAGGTTTTAACAATTATTCCTTGGTTATGTAAGCTGTTAACATTAGGGAAACTGAATGAAAGGTAAACATGCTATGCCCACTTAAGCTTGTGTCGACCATGAAAAGAAAAATGTGCTTGCATTACTTTGCTAGGGCTACCATAACAGAGTACCACAAGTCGGGTGACTTGAACAACAGAAATTAATCTCATAGTTCTAGAGGCCTTATGTCCCAAATCAAGGTATCAGCATGTTTGGTTCTTTCTGAGAGCTGTGAGGGAAGAATTTGTTGCAGGCTTCTCTCCTTGGCTTGTAGATGTCCATCTTTTCCCATGTCTCTTAACGTGGTCTTGTCTCTCTGCCAGTCTGTCACTATATCCAATCAGTCATAATGAATTAGGGACCACCTTAATGGCCTCATTTTGACTTGATTTCCTCTGTAAAGACTCTGTCTCCAAATAAAGCCACATTCTGAGATGCCGGGAGTTAAGACTCCAACATATCTTTTTTTTTTTTTTTTTTTTCCCTCAATCACTTTTAAGTTTTATTTATTTATTTATTTATTTATTTTTCAGTATTTTTTATTATCATATTGTGGGGTACAGTTAAGGATTAGATGTACAAATATGCTTCGTTCAGACACCCTTGGTGATAAAAGGTGTCTCCCCGTCCCCAGGCAGATAT